>LNAC01000065.1:3584047-3622486 GCA_002007465.1 Ailurus styani
CACTACCTTTGTGTCTTTAGGATAAATACCCAGTAGTGCGATTGCTGGGTCGTAGGGTAGCTCCATTTTCAACTTTTTGAGGAATCTCCATACTGTTTTCCAGAGTGGCTGCACCAGTTTGCATTCCCACCAACAGTGTAGGAGGGTTCCCCTTTCTCCGCAACCTCGCCAACATCTGTCATTTCCTGACTTGTTGATTTTAGCCATTCTGACTGGTGTAAGGTGGTATCTCGCTGTGGTTTTAATTTGTATTTCTCTGATGCCGAGTGATGTTGAGCACTTTCTCATGTGTCTGTTGGCCATTTGGATGTCTTCTTTGGAGAAATGTCTGTTCATGTCTTCTGCCCATTTCTTGACTGGGTTATTTGTTTTATGGGTGTTGAGTTTGAGAAGCTCTTTATAGATTTTGGATACTAGCCCTTTATCTGATATGTCATTTGCAAATATCTTCTCCCATTCTGTCAGTTGTCTTTTGGTTTTGTTGACTGTTTCCTTTGCTGTGCAAAAGCTTTTAATCTTGATGAAGTCCCAATAGTTCATTTTTGCCCTTGCTTCCCTTGCCTTTGGTGATGTTCCTAGGAAGAAGTTGCTGCGGTTGACAATTGGCTTTCTGATGTTACTACAGAAACCTCTAAAACTTAATCTGATGTGCCTGCCTCCCCAGTATTCTGATTACCACCTTACCCTCACTTATGCTTTCTCTCCTTTCTCCCACACCCCTACGCTCTCTCTTATCTTTCAAACACACACACGCACACACACACACATACACACACACACACACACACACACACACACTGACAAAGTCATTTTCATGTTTGCCTTCTAAGTAGGGAAATCAGCCCGGTGGCCAAGGTCCTCCTCTGAACCTTCACCTCTGGGGTGTCCAGGCACGTATGTCTGCTGAAGGTTGAAAGGGTGTGGCCTCTGCCTTGCAGGCTTGGCTTGTACATGTCCCCAGTAAGGCCCTTTCTTTAGTCTGTACCATATGACCTTGTAGAAATCTTCCCAAGCTCTCCTTCATGACAGCTGGTGATCAAAAAAGGCACACACTCTGCATAACCAAAGGATGACAGCATATATAGGTAACCTTGTGTTCAGTGAAACCAAACTCTCTGAAATCAGAATATACCCCTACACGGTGCCCAATTCCTGGCACAGAGTAGCTGCACAGTAAATATTTGTTGTCTTCATGATGAATGGGTAAATGAATACTTGCAGCCAGTGAAAGAATAAATGGCTGAAAAAACTTTCTGCAACTTGTTTTTCATGATTAAGAGAGTTAAATGCACAGAGATCAGAAGAGTGGTAAACTAGAACTTAAGTTAGCTGGCACATTTAGGAGATGACTTATTCTAGATAACCAAATTTTCTGAATAAGTAAAACTTATTCTTCAAAGCATGTATTTGCCTTTTGAATAAGCTCTCTTTAAAAAGGTGGACTGGGACACCTGGATGGCTCAGACAGTTGAGTGACTGACTCTTGATTTGGGCTTAGGTCATGATCTCAGGGTCATGAGATGGAGCGCAGTGCAGTTGGCTCCACGCTCAGCAGGGAGTCTGCTTGAGATTCTCTTCTTCTGTCCCTCCCCCACTCTCTTTCTCTCCTCAAGTAAATAAATAAATCTTAATAAAGTCTATAAAAAATAAAAATTAAAAGGTGGTCTACTTCCTGCCTTCAATTTAAAAAATTGAATATATTGTGTATAATTTAACATTCCCCTTAATACTTATTAGTAAAGGAGCACCTGGGTGGCTTAGTCAGTTAAGCCTCTGCCTTTGGCTCAGGTCATGATCTCAGGGTACTGGGGATTGAGCCCCACATTGGGCTCTCTGCTCAGCAGGGAGTCTGCTCCTCCCTCCCTCTCTCTCCCTCTATCCCTCCACACCTGTGCATTCTTTCACTCTCTCTCAAAGAAATAAATAAAATCTTTTTAAGAAGTAAAATTTTTAAAAAATAATTATTAGTAAAAACTGTATCTTAGAAGTAATTAGAATAGGCATAGATCTAGACATTTCAGGAGTCATCGTCTGTGTAATTTTTGCTTGGCTGAAAAATAATGTGTAACCAAATGATACTGATACAAAGGATGGTCCTTAGTAGGAGTCTATTCTTTATCTCCACAGTGTTTATTTTACATGGATATTTCTCACAGAAAGGAATTGGGAAAGATTATATACTATATGTAGTTAATCACATATTTGTTCTAGAATTTGTATATTAGCTTGAATTCTTGACTCCATCTCAGTTTTTATCTGCTGAACAAGAAAAAACAGATTTTTTCTAATTAGAAATTCTTTTGGGGACTTTATAGGCAATACTCTTTAACTAGGGATGTGTACAAAGAGATTCATTGGAGTAGACATTTATAGTTAATGTTTATTGAGCACATACTACTGCTAGCCACTTTCTAACATTTAAACTTTACGTTGCAATTCTATGACATATAGTGGCATTATCACCATTTTACAAGATGAAAACTGAAGCACGGTGTGGTTTAGTAACTCTTCTAAAGATCTCATTGCTAGAAAAGTTGTCTGTTGACCTTTCTTGGTGAAAACCTTTTCTCCACCCTAGACATGGATCTTCCTTCAATTCCTTATGTTATGTGTGATGTGAAGGTATTGTTAGGAGGTAATCAGGCCTAGGGATGACCAATGGGAAGTATAGCGTGGTTCCAGAAACAGCTTTAATGTCAATGTCACATTTTACCATGACTAGAGAATTACCTTACATCTTGGGAAATTTCTTGCTGGTACATCCTCCATGGACTCTTAGTACACTTCCGGTGTTCTAACCACAGAACCAGAGCCCTTCTCCCTATGGAGCCTCTTCATTCCCAAGCCCCACCTACTCTCCCCAGGAAACCAGGGAAAAACAAAAATTCCTTTCACTTTCCTACACAAGGCAGCTCACCTTTCCTTTTGAAATTTCTTCTTCTTTCAGACCATGAATGGACTATTCTTTTTAATGCCCAAAGAGACTTTTCCACATATTTTCCCAAATAAAGAACCACTGCCATCTCCCCTGGTATATAGAAATAGCCCTGGGTAATGCATTTTTGTTTGTTTTCAATATTGATGTTTTTCTTCTCACTACATCTATTAATATCAGAAATTGAAAAGAACTTGATAAGAGGAAACTGGCAAAAGATATGACCATATGATGAATTTCATGCTTAACTTCACAGGAAAATCTTCACTAAATATTAACCGAAAAAAGCAGACTATAAAACCCTAATCGCAGTTATGAACACCTTTTTTTTTTTTAACAGAAGTACTCAGGAACTGTATTATAAATACCAACTATTGTCTGTCATAAACTATAACGCAGAGACCCCCTCTGGTTTTATTGTGATGTGAAAGATCCTTTGCTCTTACTCAAACTCTCTTAGCTGTTGTGTTTTCCTGATAACAACCTCTACTAACAGCTAATAATTACCAAGAACTTACTCTGGGCCAAATGGAGTTCTATCACTTCACAGGAATTAATTCATTTAAACTCATTCAAAACAACCAGATGAGGCCTGTACTTCTATTCCTACTTTATAACTGAGTAAACTGAGGCATAGAGAAGTTAAGGACCTGGTTCAATTCATAAAGAAGCCAGGGGTAAAGCCAGATTTGAACCCAGAAAGTCTGGTTCTGGACCTCACATTCTTACTTACCAAGCCTGGGTGTTTTTCCTCTTTCCTTTCTTGTTCTCAAATATCATTTCTTCCTACGTCAGTTGGTTCTGCTTCAATCAACCTCTGCCATTTCTAACGTGTGCTTCTCTGTTTGTTGGGGTAGAATGGGCATGCTTAGCATAAACATGATCTAATTTATTGAATCAATAACCTTTATTTTAGGTACAGTATCAAATCAATAGTTTCTGGTCAAATGAATGTTTTTATAAGAGCTCCGCTGCATCTCCCATCTGGAAAGGGAGGAAGTCTTTCCTTGTCCTTTAGCGACCTCTTATTGTTTAATACAGGGATGAGCTGTTTCTACCAGTTGAGTGGCTGGAAGTCTGACCATCAGGTAACCCGTGCAGTGATGATGTACTTCATGCTCTTTGCTGTCAGGGGAAGAACTCAGAGATAAGGGGGTTAATGGAGCATCTGGTGCCTCCACTGATAAACTTGGAGAAGCCCCAGGCCTGTAAATAATAGATTGTGGGTGGAAGGTTCTTTATTTACGTCTGGAGAGTCTTGGAGCTGCAGGACGATGGGTGGGGGCTTCCCAAGCACTCCGGGGACGCTGAGAGCACACTCGCCCGCGGGCAAGGCGCTGTCTTCCTCGTCTGTTTCCGACCGGCCCTAGATGGCCTCCAGAAGCCCCTCTGCCACCCAGTTGTTTGCTTCCTCAACAGAAGGGAGCAGCCCAGCTGGCAAGAGAACAGTGGGCCTCACAGGACTTTGTTATGAGGTTCTGTTTTCATCCTGTTCCAATTTCTGCTTGGCTGGATAGGAGTTTCTTCTCTGTAAGGGCACATCATAAATGTGTCACCACGCAAATTCTCTGTAAGAACGGATGATTCTTTATATCTGCCTTCAAACCCTTTAGTAATCAATTCCTCTGAAGTTTTCTGTTGATTTTTTTTTTTTTTGGTATTAAGAGAGATCAGAGGCAGCTGTAAAGTGAAGGTGCTAAGAGGGGACCAAAATCTCACTGATTTCCAGTCGATAAGATCATGTGTGTTGTTTCACCTAGTTTCCAGAAACAAAATAAACGATAAGAACTAAACCGAAACTCCTTGAGCTTGCTTGAGCATGCCCTGATTTTCCTTGCAGATCTGTCTGCTTTCTGTGGCTGCAGTGGGAGAGAAGGCCTTAGAGGACAGTGTGAAATGACTGAAGGGCAAATTCCTTTGCACTGAATGGATTACGTAGTCTTCCCAGTTGTTTGATAGTGGGATTCTCTCTTCCCTGTTTCACTGCTTCTTACCTTATCCAACATTAGAAAGTATCCTCTAAATGAGTACATGTGAAAAATTACAATGTAAGGCCATCCCATAATCTCCCTTTAAAAATTATGGGTTCATCTCGACATGTAAGAATTGCCTCATGCTTTGGCAAGATACCACCTCCGGGTGTGAGAAGGGCTGCCCCGTGGCCCTTTGACTGGGTTGCTTTTGTTATCACAGTACGTCAACCTAGATTTGCCCTGTCACACAAATGTGCTGTCAGTAGCTTAGTTTTGACAGTTTTAGTTATGTGTCTCCTTGTAGCATATTGTCACACATACACTGACAAGAAGA
This sequence comes from Ailurus styani, assembly GCA_002007465.1. Taxonomy (NCBI): domain Eukaryota; kingdom Metazoa; phylum Chordata; class Mammalia; order Carnivora; family Ailuridae; genus Ailurus; species Ailurus styani. Next base: position 3,589,290 of record LNAC01000065.1, read on the forward strand.
GATGTGGTGTGCTAAATATATATCCTCCAGGAAAAAGAGAGAAGCAGCTCTTGGGGCAAAAACTATAAATTATTTTTGAGTTAATCTGTTTTGTGGTGGATTAAAAATCATCTCTATGTGATTGGGAAAAAAGTTTTCATGTCTAGTTTATAAGAAATGAAGTGTTTTAAACAGAAAACTAAGGAGTGATTTTAGAACATCGAATGTCCATCCTTTAATTATATACAGATTTGTCATAAAATATTAGCGAACATAGGGATGACTGCTCTATTCAAGGAGATGACAGTTCTCTGTATTTATGTTTGTTGATACTCTCAGATGGCGTATGGCTCCAGAAAGATTAAGAATCCTCGAGGGATGCCAGTGCAGATATACATTGATCATCTGATACAGCAGAGGAGGAGGAGGTCAGTTACCTTGGAGACATTTGATCTCAAGCACAGATTTATAAGGGACACAAGACATATTTAAAAAACAGGTTTCTGCTGGCTCACTCAGTTGGTAGAACATGAAGCTATTCGGCTCACAATTGAATTGATGTTGGGATCCCAACAAAAGCAAAAACGGTGACAGCAGTTTCCAGTTCTTAGGCCTACTGTGTATTTTTTGCACCCATATTCCCACCAATCCCAGCTTGGGTTTCGTCATTTTATTCCTTCTCTTTAAATTATTTTTTATTTCAGAAGGACTTGAAATGACAAAAGCTGAGCCTTCTGAGGGAAGGGTGCATTTTCTGATGTATCTTCCGTCTGAACACCCTAACATAGCTTTCCAAATAGATCACACTTCTAACAAATTCTAAAAAAAATCAAGATTTTCCTGATTGCCTTTTCATTCTTTTCAAACATAAGATGAAGCTTTAGGCATCTGTCCCTTTTTGCTCAGATTGTCCCTTGCATCTGGGATGTCTTGTTGTCTTTATGGTTTTTCTCAACATATTCTCCCTTTTTGGCCAAATTTATTTATTTATTTTTAAGATTTTATTTTAAAATCTTAAGACAGACAGAGAGAGATCACAAGTAAGCAGAGAGGCAGGCAGAGAGAGAGGAGGAAGTAGGCTCCCCACTGAGCAGGAAGCCCGATTAGGGCCTCGATCCCAGGACCCTGAGATTATGACCTAGCAGAGGCTTTAACCCACTGAGCTACCCAGGTGCCCCTACCTTTTTGGCCAAATTTAAATGCCATTTGCTCATTAGTCCCCTCCATGACCCTGCTACTTGTCCTCTATCTTAACATGCAAATGTGCCTGTGTTCCTAGAGCTCATTTCCTTCTTTCTTATACTCTTATTAGCTGACTTCATGTCTATCTTTTCCACTGAATATAAATTGCTCAAGTGCAAGGAATTTTTCTTCTTCTCTTCTGTTTCCTGCATAGAGAGTAAATGCTCACTAATTTTTCACATGGATAAAAGATCCTGAAAGAGGGCCAAGTACATGGAAACACAGAGTATCATTAAGATGAATAATTGGAAAGAGAGAGTCCAGTAGCTTCTTGTCTGCATGATGCTTCATTTCATGATGCCTCCATCATCTCTGGCTGATTCATCAGGGAAGTGGATGAACCTGAAAATAATATTCTTCTCATGGTTGACTTCACTACTACATTTTTGTTATTTTACTCAAGAGTAATTTGAGGACATTCACCATAAAAAAGTAGAGATGAAATAAAACTGAACAGAACAACAACAAACAAACAACGATAAAACCATAAAAATTGAAGTGAAAAACAACAACAAAGCTTTAAAAGCAAAATAAAACAATAAGAGCCAAATCATAAAAGTGGGTGGGGGAAAAGAAAACTAGAAAGCGTATCTTCGTTAAGACAATCTCTTGTACATTCATTCTAAGGCAACATGGTGCCCAGCGTCTCTGACATAATTAAATCAGTGTTTGTCAAGGTTTTTCTTTGAGGGAGTAGGTAATTAGCATAATCAATCAAATGATTAACATAATTAAGTAGCATATTCCATAGCATTAATAAAATCAGTTGGACTTTTCAGGACCTGTGTAGGAAACAGACACTGAGAGCTCTAGTAAGTACCTTGAGCAGAGATGCTCTGAGCTGTTGATAGACCATCCCAGTCGTGGGTGCTGCTACTTGGATCACCTCCTCTAGGATTGATGGTATCAGATCTGGGTGGAGAGGAGGGCTTGAGCAATGTGTCTGTGATCAGGTGCTCAGGAATCCTTTGGCAGCCACCTGCAGCTCTATAAAAACAATCTCAGTAGTGTTCTGTGGACATCCTGCCACCAGTAAGAACAAGAGGTCACCGTGTGAAAGGAAGACTTGTAAACCACTGACAGGTGCAAGGAACACAAAGTTTCCTCAACATGGTGCAGTTCTAGCCTGGTTAAATATGAGGCAGGATGAAGGTGAGGGGTATTTACAAGGAAGCTGTGGAATTTCCCCCAGTGGAAGGACTGACCGTAGATCCAGAACTGAAACATGAAAGACAGGGGTCCTGTTTCTCCGTGCCTGTCTGATTTACCTCCTACTTACTTTTAGGTCACTTTTCTCTGTTTCTTCATGCAAAAACTACAAATACCAACATGAGGCATGTCTCCAGAGTCCCTCCATTTAGCTGTTCTTAAAAATTCAGTGTCATTAGGTAAGTGATTAGAGAACCTGAGTCCTCAGTGTAAACTCACAGGAGGGAGGATCCCATTAATCCAGCTTGGGTCAGTATCTACTTAATTGAACAATTTAGGTAAATTAGGTAGAAGGGGCAGAGTCCTAGAAGTTGGCTACCAGGAGGGGTTTTAGAGAAAGGGGCAGAGTGTAGGCAGCAATTACAAAGATCTCATTTAATGAATGTAAGACAGACCACATTTGCAGTGAAGACCGTGTGGAAGTTTTTGTCCATTATGAGGAAGGACAACCAGCACATTCAGGAATCAGCTTTTATTTTCTCTTTGACTATAGGGGAAATATTTTGTAGCTTGACTAAGGCTGTACTTTGATCCTATGTGACATTACTTAAAAGTACTGAGTCTTGGGGCACCTGGGTGGCTCAGTCAGTTAAGCATCCAACTATTGATTCTGGCTCAGATCATGATCTCAGGATCATGAGATTTAGCCCCCATTTGGGCTCTGTGCTCAGCAGGGAGTCTGCTTAAGAGTCTCTCTCTCCCTCTCCCTCTGCCCTACTCCCTCTCAAAAAAAAAAAAAAAGTACTGAGTCTCAGTCATTCCTGTAGAAAGCAAGAGAGTAAAGTTTGAATATACTTGTAAAATTGAAAATCATTAATAATTGCTTCCATAATCATTTCTGCACACTTATCTTGACAAAACCAGTATCTGAGGACAACAATTAATGATTTTAATAATAGTTGTCATTGGGGCTCCTGGGTGGCTCAGGTGGTTAAGCATCTGCCTTCGGCTCAGGAGATGGAGCCCCCCATCGGGCTCTCTGCTCAGTGGGAAGTCTGCTTCTCCCTCTCTCTGCCTTACCCCCTGCTCATGCTCACTCTCTCTCTTTCTCTCAAATAAATGGATAGGGTGGGTGGGTTATGGACATTGGGGAGGGCTTGCGCTATGGTGAATGCTGTGAAATGTGTAAACTTGATGATTCACAGACCTGTACCCCTGGGGCAAATAATACATTATATGCTAATTAAAAAAATAAAATAAAAAGAACTGTTCCTAAAAAAAAAAATAGCATTTCTTGCTATGGACATTAGTCAGTATTTGGCCTTCAGCTATGACGTCATGCACTCAGCCACTGTAATCACTTATAAAGAAAATCCATGTAGACTAAGACATGAATGATAACAGTTCTCTATGAACCGTCAAAAATGATGAGAGTTGTGGTGACAGGAGCAATGGGCAGCAGCTACTTCCTTTTCCCCTCCACTCCTTCAGGGCCACCCAGCGGACTATTCTCTTCCTTTGTTTCCTTTGGCTCCTTGCCTTTTCCCCTCCCCTCGGGTACCTGTTTCTGTTTTTTAATACTCCTGTAGAGTCCTACATAGGTCCACAATCTCAACCTCCACACTCTCAGCCAGAACAGGGAGCTATGCTTTTTGCTCTTTCCTTCTAAAATGTAAACCTTTATGGAGATGATTAAAATATAAGTTGCATTTCTGAGTCAGACCAAACTCCAGCAGGCACATTTTAAGAATTACTCTGCAATATAGTTCTTCATTTTCTTCTTTTATATTTTTAAGTAATGACTTTTTTTTTTGCGTTGTACTATGACTTTATTATGCTTTAGTTCTGATGACAGTACTACCAAAATAACAATAGTGTCTGCTCCAGTAATTTAACAGAGTGAAACTTACCACCATCCATTCTGAAGCATTAATAAGAAGCTTGGTGCTAAGTGAGCCTCAGTGCAGTTGGAAGAAAAGGCATAGACATCAGGTGTGAAAAGTTTACCTCAAAACAAACTATGTATTATGACAATTTGAGAGTCTAATAGTTATATATTTTCCTTTTTGTATTTCTGTTGTTATAGAAAATCTAGTGAACCTTTATTATTCTATTCTTTATTCCGTTTCCAATCTAATTTCATATAACTGTATGACAAGAACCTTTTCATACTTCCTTCATATTACCTCAGCTCAGGACACAACAGGTGTTCAATAAATGTTTGTTGATTGAGCTATATGAACAAATATTTATCCTTGTAAAAAGTTTTCTCAAGTTTTTAGTAAGATCTATGAAAAATCAATGTTAAGATAGAATGCAGTTTTTCTCTCTTCCTGTTTCCCTTTCCTTCCTTAATAATTCAGATGAGGTTGATAAAGGTGTTGATATCATTTGAAATGGGGAGCCATGGTGGCCCAGAGTGATCTGGCAGTCAGAGGTCCCACAGGACAGGAAGGGCACCTACGTATGAGGGTGGCTCCACATGGTTAGTGAGAACCTGAAGAAATCTATGTGGATGGGTGGCCTTCTGTAAGGTGTCAGAGTCCAAGCTATTTAAGGGTGTGTGTGTGTTTGTGTGTGTGTGTGTGTGTGTGTGTGTGTGTGTGTGTGTGTGTGTGTGTGTGTGTGTGTGTGTGGTATGTGGAGTGGCTGGCATGACAAGTGAAGGCCCAGTTGGGGTGAGGAGAATATCCGTGCTGGCTTTGAGTCTCTGGAAAGGGAATTGGTGGTGGCAAAGGTGGAATATTGGTGATACAGAAAGGAGTTGGTTAAATAAACACATATACTAAAGATAATGGGAGTCTGTTTCCCATGGTTGGAAAGGCATTACAAGTACAGCAAAGGAGAAAACTATAGTGGAACCTGTAGATTGAATTCGACACTATTGATGTGAATTTATGACTCTCCATATAGATCAAGGAAGATAGATAACTATAAAAATAAATGTAGTTATGTATTTAGAAATACATTGAATGTGTGTGATTATGAATGTGTTAAGTGTATACACACATATATTGCCTAGGTCTGTCTGCTGAGAGGACTCTGGAGCAGCCATTCTCTAGAAAAAGGATCCAGGACTCTTTGAGAAATGCCCCTTTCAGGTCTGAGACAGGGGAAGTTTGATAAACCTGTCATCTTACGACAGACAAAGAACACAAAACCTTTCTCGGAGGTGTTCTCCCTGGCCAAACCAAGTTCAATTTGGGGTATCAAAATAATTAGTAGATTATAGCCCATTGATAAAATAGGAAACCGTGAATCCATGATTATATAATTAAGTGAATGAACAGATGAAAAGTTTGATCAGAAACAGGGTATTTAAATGGTTTCAAAGTACCTTCTCACAAAACAGTTACCAAGCTGTTTTACTTTAGAGAAACATGGCAGCTCCCATGCTAATCAAGTGATCAAAGTGAACAGCATTATCAAAGGGACAAATTGAAATTATGCCCCAATTCTTATATATTAGATGAATAAGTAATAAGGAATTAATACACATAAAATTTGAAGTATATATAGAAGTCTTATCAGTCAATAAAAATAATAGGTGGCAAAACTGATAAACATTTGTTAAGTTTGACCAAGAGGGAAATAACATGAATACTAAAATAATAATAGAATATAAGATACAGGGCTATTAACTGGAGCTGTGGCGATGAACAAATTTGAACAAAATACTACTTACAGATTTGGACCAATAAAATAGCTATTATTTTTCTAAGAAAATGTAAATTAATAGCAATGACTCAAAAAGAAGTAGAAAATCTAAAACCATCAGTAACTGTAGAAGAAATTGAAAATATAATCAGAAATTTCTCACAAAGGAAAAACCTAATGCTGGATGGTTTACTGTAAGTTTTATAAAAATTTTAAAGGAATAGCTAATTCTCATGTTTTAGAAAACCTTCCAGAAGATTAAAAAAGGTGGAAAGCTATCTAATTAATCTTCCAAAGCTAGCTTTAGAGTGATACCAAAACTATGATTTTAATACATAAAAAGGCAAACTTCTAGTAGTATTCTAATTATAAATAGATGCAAAAATTCAAATAAGGTGTTAGCAAGGAAATTGCAGCAGAATATTGAAGGTATGAGTAAGTAGGGATTATAACAGGAATTTAGATTTTTCATCAGGAAATCTAATGTGATTCTCTATAGAAACAGATTAAGGGGGGGGGAAATCATGTAATTATTTTAACTGATGCCCTTCAAAAAACATTTCATAAAATCTAACATCAATGAATATGAAAAACTCTTCACTTGGGACAGAAGTTTCTTTTTTTTAAGATTTTTTTTTTTAATTTATTTGAGAGAGACAGCACACAAGCAGGGGGCAGAGGAGTGGGGAGGGAGATGCAGAGGGAGAGGGAGAGGCAAACTCCCCACAGAGAGCTGGGCATGGGGGTGGATCCCAGAACCCAGAGATCATGACGTGAATGGAAGACAGACGCTAAACCAACTGAGCCACCTAGGCACCCCTGAAGAAGGGAAGTTTCTTAACATGCTGATGGGTATCCATGGGCTATCTACAGCAAGCATCACAGAAAATGGTGTGATTTTTGAAGCATTCTTACTGAGGAATAAGATAAAGATGCTATTATTATACCTTTTCAACACTGTGCTCAAAGACTAAGCCCAAGCAATAAATTTGATTAAAACAAACAAACAAAAAGAAGTAAAAATGAGAACTATTGGAAAGGTGGAGGCAAATGTCATTATATGTAAATGACATAAATAATCTAAAATAGAAAACCATGAATTTAATGAGCAAGTGTTTAAGACTATTAATGGTTTAAGAGATTTAAACCATTATTAGAGTGAAAAGATCCAGGCTTATGGGAAAGACTACTGTGAATGATGCCACTCTAGTTTTAGTCCCCTTTTGGCCAGATGAGAAAATTATCTTTATATTGAAAACCATTATTAAATATTTGTATTGTGTTAACTCAAGTTGTTTTCATAAGAAATCACTTTGCTATCTTTAGATACAAGGCTTCTGTGCATTTATGTCATTATTTGGGAAAAAAAATTTCAAAATAGAAAATAGAATTAGACTGGGAGTCAATAAGTTCGCTATCCTCCCAAAATATCCATTTTCAGATATTCACTTCCCTTTTCATCTGCTTATGGAAAATCATCACAAAAGTAGATTCACAAATTGGAATACATATAAACTCATAATCTATATTTGCAGTGGAGTTCCATTTCTTTTTATTTAAATGACCTTCTGAGATATAGAAATTATTATTATTGTCATCATTACTTTCATGCATCATTGAACCCTTTTTGAGTCATTGATCCAAATTTTCAAATAGGGGCATTAACTCAGCAGGATACTTACAATAGAAAATAGTAAATTCACGATTATAAAAAATATACCACAAATGGTGGAACATTTCATCAGCAGAGACAAAAAAAAGCATTCTGTTAACCGAAGAAGAGGCAAGAAGGATTGATAAACACACTTCTGGTGCCTACAACAATTTTTCAGAAGGTGATGATTATTATACATGTAACAAGATTTCTGTGAAAATCAAATTATTTCACATCAAAAGTTTATGAAATGCTTGTTAACGTAATCATTCCATTGCTATTTTCTTCTAAAGCTTTCATGTTATCTGAAGACCACTTGACTGACCCCCAGATGTCTGGAAACCTCACTTCAGGAAGCTCTCTTCCACATATTTGAGGAATGGAAGTTGAGGCAACATCTGGGTTAAAATTATACAGATGTGGTACAGTTAAGAGATACTGCTCATCACGCATTTATTTCTATTGGAGGAGAACCTCAGGGCCATTTACTGGTACAGAGCCTAGAGCTGACACTTTCTTCTCCACATTTGAGAACTTATTACCAAGTGTTCAGTAGCTTCCGTGAAGATGATGATGATTTAGAAGTCATTGGCAGGGGGAGAGCAGAGCCACATAGAACTTTCTTCCCCAATAAAAGCGTCTTTTAATACTGCCTATATCTTGTCTCCATTTTCAAAAGGAAGATATTAATCTTCAGTTTAAAGGAAACCATCCAAAAATATTTTCCAAAGTATTAAATCTACTTTTTTTTTGTTATTACAATAGCCAAGAAATAAATCTGAGTTTATTTAGTATAAACTTGGTGCTTTAAGACAAAGCAAACAAAAGCCTTCAAATTGCTTAGGAAAATATCCAAATTTGATGGAGCCTTTAGACATTGATTTAAGCATGTGGCTTTTGGTTTTTGCATATTGAAGGATTGGATATGACAAAGTCAAAAATGTATGCACATGCGAGTGCATGTGGAAACAGAGAGAGAGAGAGAGAGAGAGAGGGAAAGACTTCTGTGGACTATTCCCTTTGATAACCTTATGTTTTCCTGGCTTTGAAGTGGAAATATCTGGTATTTCCAGCTTGGACTAAATCACAGATTTCTAATGAGTTTCCTTGATATTTGCTCTGACCCGATTCAGGTCAGCTTATTGCTTTTGCTTGCAGTTGAAAAGCAGAGGAGCAAGAGGTAAGCCTTCCTTTGCTCATTAAGGTTTCAGCGAGTGATCTTAACTCAAGCATTTCTAATTAAAATGTAAAGATCATTAGTATGCGCCATTAACAGAGGTTTGTCTTTCGGCTCAGAACACTCCCATGGAGATGCCAGGCGAGCTCCTGCACCCACTGGTGCTAGACAATTGCTGCTCTTGGCAAGGTCTCAGAACAGGCTGGGGATTCTGTCTGTTACCTGAGCTGCTGGTGACAACTTATGTCAGGCAGGGCAAGGAGGAGCCAAGAGAAGAAACAAACTGCAAAGGCAGCTTTTCCTTTTCACTGCCACCAATTCCCAGCCCTGGCATTGCTGAGTGAGAAACAGGCAGAGGCGTATTGAAGCTGATAAGAAAGACATTAAATCATATTTTGAAGCTATTTATCACCCCTCTCTCAATATAAGACGTATATTCATACGGTAGAGGATCTTTTTTTTTTTTCCATTTAGGGCTTAAGGAATTCAAGTTTCTACATAATCCACATCATGCAAAATATTTTAATGTGTCATGTTTCCCTAAAAAAGAAATATTACCTTTGGCTTGACATTTTAAATTGAGATATTAGCTGAAAGAATTTTTTTTTTTTTTTTTTTAAGAGCTGGAGAGAGAGACAGAATGGGGAGGGAGGGGCAGAAGGACAAGGAGAGGGAGAATCTTAAGGAGGTTCCACATGAAGCCTGATGCGGGGCTCTTTCTCACAACCCTGAGATCATGACCTGAGCCAAAATCAAGAGTCAAATGCTTAACCAACTGAGCCACCCAGGCGCCCCAGCTGAAAGAAATTTTTAATTGTAATTGCTGAGCTATTTGATTTTGAATATGAAAATTGTGATTAATTAAATCTTTAAAGCCACATAATATGAGCAGAAATCAAATGGAGAATTTAACCCATAGCTTGTAATATTTATGGCTTTTTTTATATATATTATGTTAAAAGACTAAACTGAAGAGACATGACGAACAGCCAGTTAAAATAGAGAGAGCTATGGGAATGTCCAATTACTTAGCCTTCATCTTAGGAATATTAATGTAGGGACTTAAGACAAATTAAAAATAAGAATAAAATTACTTTAATCGTGTCCTAAACACTCTAGTAATTATACAAAATGTTTGTTAATTTATTGGTTTTATTTGTTTCTCTATATAATCATCTGAACTTCTGACCGTTTCAATTAAGTTACAGTATAATTAGTGTTTCTATTAAAGTATTTGGAGTTAATAGAATGCAACATTTCTTTCATAATCAAGATTATTATGTTGCCTGGGGTATTTGTGATTTCAAATTTAGTTAGACTCAATGGCAAATACTAATAATTTCCATGTACATTTTTATGATTTTCATCTTATTGATTAACCTTTGAACTACTTGAGAAAGAAATATGAGCATTGACTTTATACCATGGTTTTTATATAAAATTCATCCAAGGTTTAGAACATTTGGAGACTTGAAAAACTCACACTAACCTGTCTAGGAGGAAGAAAGTATTCCCCTAATATACTTGTAATAAGAAGGTGCTGGGTTTTAATCTATGTCAAAAATAAAATGTGTACTCCACAAAAGACTGTTAATAATTTGAGGGTGCCAAGAAAGATAATCATCTATTTACTATGACAGCAAGAAAGAATTGGAGCAGTAGAGTTGAAGTCAAGGAAGAGAAATATTACAAATAACTTTCCTTTATAATGAGAACAGATATTATCTAGATTTTCATTTAGATATGGGTATTGGAATATAATGGGAGAAGCCCAAATACCACATATTTTTTCAATAGAAATAATTTGTCAAGTATAAATCTCTGCATTCAATTGTCAAAGTTTTAGAGGACTCCAAATTTAAGCATTTATAAATCAGAAAAAAATGTTAGATTACATATTCTACTGTCATTGTGGTTCATATTCAAATACTTGCTCACTTAAAAATATATGTAAGTATGTATAATGACCAAGTGCTTTCCTCTTAGACACTGAGTAAGCCCAGTAAGGCAACTCGGCCAAACACAAATAGTCAATTTACTCCAAGCTGAGCTTATCAGAACCTAAAAAACCATAACCATGTGTACAGTGGTTATCAAACTTGAGTGAGCATCAGAATCACCTAGAGGGCTCATTAAATCCATATTGTTAGGCTCCACCCTCAACGTCTCTAACAAGTTCCCAGGTGATGTTGATGTTGCTATCTGGGGTCACATTTTGAGAACCACTACATTAGAAGATACCTCTGAGATTTTCAGAAAAGATTTCCTTGCCTTATTCCAGTTTTCACTTTGGCTAGAATTTTTTTTTTCTGTGTAATTCAACAGAAAAAAATGACCTTAACTTGTAACATTACTGTAAGATGCTGTCTGCCATTATTTTTCACACTGGGTTCCATATACCAACAAAATTTAATCACATATGTCTAAAATAAACATTTTTATAAATGTATAATATCTATCTATCAACTACCAAAATACAACTTTATGCTGGATTGGCTTGCATTCTGTTAAGCTTCTAAATATCTTAGTGATTTTGAACTTAAAGCTGGAGATGATGGTTAGAAATGGGTTAGAAGTTGGAGGAAACTCTTAGGTAGAGCTGAGTGACCCATTAGTGGCTTCTAGAGAGAGATGGGTAAGGAAAATTTGTAGGAAGTCTTAAAGACATCTGATATCTTGAATAATTCTGTCCCTTTACAGAGATGTTTCAGCATTGAGATGTTCTAATATCTGAGACTAATGCTAATTTAAAAAATATAAAATCAGGTATACGTGAATAGTTACTTTGGATTGACTCTACATGATTGCTTTCCTTTCCCTCCTACTACACACTTTCTGGTCAGTCCTCCTCAATCCAAGCAGATCTTCCAATTTATAGCCACTAGCACCATCCTAATGTCAGTTAAACCTTGCCTGGCAACTGAGGTGATGGGAGCAGACGTTAGGCGAATAGCTGTGGAACATCTGTTTGAACTGCCTGCTGTTCCCTGCTGAGAGCTGCTGGAGCATGCAAAGGGTTTACACTCTTTCTCCTTCTCTGGCTCCCACCTGCCCATGCTTGATGAGACATTTAAAAATCAGAGACCATTACAGGGGGCAGGCTTCCTAGTAGAGGAGATTCCTCCAGTCCCCTCCCAGGAGTCTGTCTGCTCTCTGTGGGAAGAGGAGGGCCATGACTATGGGCAGGCAGTGGTGTATTATCCCTACATCTTGTATCATCTCAAGCCTGTTTAGGCAAACATTTGAGAATCCAAGTATTTGTTGGAAGATTGCCTCTGATTTTTTTTAATTTTCACCATGGTTTCGATATTTGGGATGTGGCAAATTAGCATCCGTTTCTGAAAATTCAACACCTTATATTCACTGAAAACCCTTTTGATCTTTATTTGATCAGAAACTATAGGGTGTGATGGTAGTGGAATTATAGGTGTATGTATAAGGTATGGAACTAAATTAAGAGGTGGAGCTTACATTCAGATGGGGATCTAGAAAAATTCAAAAAGGGCATGGCACCTGAGCAGGTGGGAGCATACATGTGTTATTATAACAGCTATAAATGAAACCATAAAACACTCAAACCATACATTTTGTGTTTGTCCATATAAAGATTTAGTGTATATTGTTCTGAAACATTCTGTTTGGCTTGAAAGTATGCCTTGGACATTTTTCCAACTTGGTAGATACAGATATACTTCATTCATTTTAATAGTGGTTCTATTTATTTGTTATATGTTTGAATTCTAATTGATTTAACCAACTTTCTGTTGGTGGAATCTTATTGTCTTCATTTTATCGCCATAACAAATGATATTATAATGAATGTGTGTGTGTGTGTATGTGTGCCTTTATATATATGTGAGAGTATTTTTTTAAGATAGATTTCTCAAAACTAAAATTTCTGTGTTGATAATGTATGCATATTCAGAATTTTAAGTTATGCTCTAATTGCCCTTTAAAGTCTTTATACCAACTTAGAATTTCACACACATTTGAGAACGACTTATTTTACTTCCTCATCTATTAATAAGATATTATAATAACTGATAACTAGTATAAGTGAGATATTTCAATTTAAATTTATCTGATTATGACTGAGATTTTCATCTTCTTATATGTTTATTATTTGCTTTCTTCCATGAATTTCCTCATCATGCATGCATATTATAAAAATTATCTTCCTAAACAATATTCTATTATTTTTATAATATAGTTGTGTTTTTCATTCATACCACTGAACCTCTGGAATCTAGTTTTGATTAAGACATGAGGCAGGAGTCTACATTTATTAATTTTCTGAGTAATTAAAAAACTTATCAATACTAGTTTTGGAATAAATAATTAACCTACTGATTTGAATTACTATCTTTATAATATTAAAAAAATTATCTTATACCTATGTCACTATCTGGATTGTCTTCCATTCCATCAGAAAGACAAATTTCATTGTTGGCCAATCTTCTGTCTTGCAGGGATTATAAAGAATAAAATTCTTGGGCGCCTGGGTGGCTCAGTGGGTTAAAGCCCCTGCCTTCAGCTCAGGTCATGATCTCAGGGTCCTGGGATGGAGGCCCACATTGGGCCCCCTGCTCATCAAGGAGCCTGCTTCCTCCTCTCTCTCTTTGCCTGCCTCTCAGCCTACTTGTGATCTCTCTCTCTCTCTCTCTCTCTCTCTCTCTCTCTCTGTCAAATAAATAAATAAATAAATAAATAAATAAATAAATAAAATCTTTTGGAAAAAAAAATTGTAAAATTCTCCACAGAAGAACTAGCATGTACAAAGACCCAGAAGCGTGGGCAGCGTGTTTTGTAAAATGCAAAATTTTAGAGTAGTTGTAGCTTTAAGCTTATGTGCAAAGATTACAAACTTCACTAGGAAAATCAATGAAAAAAATTTCATAAATAAAACACCTGTCTCTAACAGAAGCATAATAGTCATCCATTCCAATTTGTTTTAGATCACTCATGCTTGGACTTATTTTAGCCCTTTGTTAGTTTATAGAAATCCAATATGTTTTATCAGATAAAGGGCTAGTATCCAAAATCTATAAAGAACTTATCAAACTCAACACCCAAAGAACAAATAATCCAATCAAGAAATGGGCAGAAGACATGAACAGACATTTCTCGAAAGAAGACATCCAAATAGCCAACAGACACATGAAAAAGTGCTCAACATCACTCAGCATCAGGGAAATAGAAATCAAAACCACAGTGAGATACCACCTCACACCAGTCAGAATGGCTAAAATTAACAAGTCGCAAGGATGAGGAGAAAAGGGAACCCTCCCACACTGTCGGTGGGAATGCAAGCTGGTGCAGCTACTCTGGAAAATAGTATGGAGGTTCCTCAAAAAGTTGAAAATAGAGCTACCCTACAACCTAGCAATTGCACTACTGGGTATTTACCCTAAAGATACAAATGTAGAGATCTGAAGGGGCACGTGCACCCAAATTTTTATAGCAGCAATGTCCACAATAGCCAAACTATGGAAAGAACCTAGATGTCCATCAACAGATGAATGGATAAAGATGTGGTATAGATAAACAATGGAATACTATGCAGCCATCAAAAAAGTGAAATCTTGCCATTTGCAATGATGTGGATGGAACTAGAGGGTATTATGCTAAGCGAAATAAGTCAATCAGAGAAAGACAATTATCATATGATCTCTCTGATATGAGGAATTTGAGAGGCAGGGCTGAGGGTCTTGGGGGAGTAGGGAGGGAAAAAATGAAACAAGATGGGATCGTGAGGGAGACAAACCGTAAGAGACTCTTAATCTCATGAAACAATCGGAGGGTTGCTGGGGGTGGGGCGGTAGGGATAGGATGGCTGGATGATGGACACTGGGGAGGGTATGTATTATGGTGGGTGCTGTGAAATGTGTAAGCCTGATGATTCACAGACCTGTACCCCTGGGGCAAATAATACGTTATATGTTAATAATAAAAAAATTAAAAATTTAAAAATTTTAAAAAATTAAAAAAAAAGAAAGCCAATATGTTTAATGCAGTTTTTTTTAAAAGATTTTATTTATTTATTTGACACAGAGAGAGAGAGAGATCACAAGTAGGCAGAGAGGCAGGCAGAGAGAGAGGAGGAAGCAGGCTCCCCACTGAGCAGAGAGCCCGATGCGGGGCTCGATTCCAGGACCCTGAGATCATGACCTGAGCCGAAGGCAGAGGCTTTAACCCGCTGAGCCACCCAGGCGCCCCAAATGCAGTTTCTTTTTAAAGATTTATTTATTTATTTGGGAGAGAGAGAATGTGCACACATGTGAGTGCAAGTGTGAGTTGGGGGGAAGGGGGAGGGACAGAGAGAGACGAGAGACGGTGGGGGGGGGAGAATCTCAAGCAGACTCCCTGCAGAGCACGGAGTCCCACGTGGGACTTGTCCTGGGCTCCATCTCAGGATCCTCAGGTTCCACCTGAGTGGAAATCTAAAGTTGATGCTTAACTGACTGAACCACCCCAATGCCCCTAAATGCAGTGTTTTCAGAAGGCTTTACCTTTGACACATTATTGTTGGCTTTCAAAAGTAAACATTTTTTAATCATTTATATTTGTGCAGTTTCCACCTCTCTCCTCGGGAAGAAGTGCTAAGAACAAAATGTTCTAGGATTTCAGTGTTTGCATGTAATCTCCCTGAATTTTAGTTTCAATTTTCCAATGAGGAAACTCTTTCCAAACTTATCTGTTTTCTTCTTTTCTTAGTGGCCCAAGAAGAATTAAACATAAGATCATGTGACAGAGGGAGGTAGGGTGTAAATGTACAGAAATTATGTGTTGTTGTTTTTGTCGTTAATTTTATCCTTAATGTTGGCTTTTTGTAACTAGATCTTCTCATCATGGTTATCAGCTCTAATTTGAATAAATAAGCAGAACCTGTAAACCCACTTTTATCAGAGTTAGATCACCATTTTATTTTTACTCTCCCTTTTTCTATTTCTCTCCTGTCAGGTATCTAGATAGCTGCAGGCAAGAAAAACACCTTCAAAACTTATTTTGACTTAAATCAGCATCACTTCCAAGGTTTAATCATTAAAATATAATTAAATTGTCATAATGCTCATTTTAAAATTGCTGATTCAAATTTACACATTGCAATGTAATCTAAGTCTTTTTGAAACATCATGCCTCCCTACAGCAAAGAACAACAAAAAACCCAACAGTGCTTCAGACTTACTAATAAAATCAACACTGTGCTACAACTCCAAAATACTCACTAAAAGCAAGTTAAGTTTCTTTTTTGTTAAAAGGTTAAATGTTTAAGGGTATTTCTTTTCCAATATCACAGGTATGATACATAGATTAATGGGGAAATAGAAAATGTGAAAGAATGCTCTTTATAATGATTGGTAGCTTCAAAGACCTACACTGGAACTCCATGTATATGTGCCAAGTTGACTATTACAGAAATAGACAACTTGTGGAATTTTGGACTTTTTCCATACTCATTGGTGCCAGACGCTGCAGGGAGGGTGGGCAGTCTAGTCCAGGAACAAATAAACAAGTCAATAGGAAAACCGATCATTGGAAAGGCTGACCTTTGAACAATGGTGTCTCTGAACTCCCCGAAGGGTCAACTTGGGTTTGGCAAATATTTCAACGCTCCCTGTGGCATGTAACCTTAGGTACTGAACAAAGTGCTCTGTCTTTGATATCTAGAAGTTCAGCTTCTGGGATGGCGCCAAAGGTTTTGGCATCATGGTGTATGGAGTGTATTCACTGGTATCGCAGGCTGGAGAAATTCTTTCATTGTCCTGAAGAATCTGTTTCATAACCAATCTCTCACATTTCTGGAAAAAACAACAACAAAAAAACCTGTGACTAGTTTCTTTACAGAAGCTATTGGGGTTTTCCATGTGTTTGTTTGCTAGTCGACTTCAAAAGGAATCGGAGAGTGACCCTCTCTGTCCTGAGGTGTTGGAGGGCCCTGAGGGACAATGGTTACAGTTGAAATAAAAAACTGTAAAAAGTCTTCCTGAAGACCACGAACAGGAGCCCCAAATAGTTGAGCTGCGGGTGATGTTGAAGGCGTGGGGGCATCTGACACTTGCTTTTCACCGTTCTATTTATAAAAGGAAGGTGAGCAGGCTGTGATGTTTCTGGTTTTCTGGAAAAGAATTAGAGCCTTGTTAATTATGGTAGAGTGAACATGGCAGGAAAAGGAAAAATATAATTTTAAGTATAATGGTGCATGCTGGAAACAGATTGGCAAGCATATGGGGTTCTGGCATCTGGACAGAAGCCTTCATAACCATCTGTGTCTCAGAGGTTATTCTGGCAATTTTTGCAGCCATTGCAGTGATTCGCAGGTCTGGGCTAAGGATGTGTGTGTGTGTGTGTGTGTGTGTGTGTGTGTGACTTTCTTTAATTTTATTTTATCAAGCCCTAAATGATAATAATAGTTATTATTATCATCCTCCTCTTCTTCTTCTTATTCCTCCTCCTATTCTTCCTATTCCTATTCTTTTTTTTTTTTTAAAGATTTTATTTATTTATTTGACACAGAGAGAGAGATTACAANTTATTCCTCCTCCTATTCCTCCTCCTATTCTTCCTATTCCTATTCCTATTCCTATTCCTATTCTTTTTTTTTTTTAAAGATTTTATTTATTTATTTGACACAGAGAGAGAGATTACAAGTAGGCAGAGAGGCAGGCAGAGAGACAGGTAGAGGAGGAAGCAGGCTCCCTGCTGAGCAGAGAGCCCGATGCGGGCCTTGATCCCAGGACGCTGAGATCATGACCTGAGCCGAAAGCAGAGGCTTTAACCCACTGAGCCACCCAGGCGCCCCCTATTCCTATTCTTATTCTTATTCTTATTCTTATTCTTATCCTTATATAGAGAACAAACTATTGGTCACCAAAGGGGAGGTGGGGGGGATAGGTTAAATAGTTGATGGGGATTAAGGAGTGCACTTACGATGAGTACATGGTGTTGTATGGAAGTGTTGAATCACTATATTGTACACCTGAAATTAATATTGCAGTGTATGTTAACGAAGTGGACTTTAAATAAAAACCTTAGAAAAGGAATAATTTGGGCTAAGAATTTTTAGCAAGGAACTAAAAAGGGCACAGGTATATAGAAGCAGTTGTTGGGTCTTCTGTCTGTGCATTAGTTTCATTGTTGTGGGTGTTACGTTATCTTAAAATGGTATATGTGCCAGTATTTCATTGTGACGGCAGCAGATGTCCCTTCATGCTGATATTTTTTCTGAATTTTATTCACCAAGTGACATTTTTTTGCCTTCAGAATAAATGTGGTATATTGTCTCCCTGGCTGTGAGATGTGAGGAATAGGTGAACGTACGCATGCTAGTGGTCCTGAAGTGCAAGCACCCAACTGGTAACCTCTACCTCTCCTTGACTTTCTTGTTCTCCCAAACGTTGCCCCTGAATTTTGAGAGTTACAGTTTTTAGTAGTTAGTGTGGTGTCATGTGATACTCTAATAAGCCCTCATATGCACAGAAAGTCGTTTAACACAGGACCATTGTGGTTAATCATGAAGCACCATATTGACAAGCATGATGCACTATGGGTTGAATCTTTAATTCAACTTTTTATCATAAAAATACTATTTATTGTGTATTTACATTAATTATGTCACATAATAAGATATGTGCTTTAAATGTAAAAGATTGTTCAAGGATATGAACAGAAGGGCTTGTGGGTAAGAATGAAAATGGGCTAGCTCTCCAAGGACCATTTGACAGTGTCTTTCAGAACCTTAAATGCATGTGACCTAGAACTGCCCACCACCTCCTCATTCCTCTTCTAGGACTCTATTCTATTTTATAAAATATTGTCACATACTCATAAGGTCATATATGTTAATTGCAACGTTATTTGTAATGGACAAAAATGGAAGGCAATCTAAATGTCAGTCAATAGGCAAATGGTTAAACAAATTTTGGAAATGCCATACTATGGAATATCACACAGCTATTTAACAAAGTGACATAGATCTACAAGAACTGACATGGAAAGGTGTCCATGATATACTTTTAAGTTTTTTTTTTAACTTGCTTTAGAAAAGTATGTATAGCATATTCTTATTTTTTAATAAAAAAGCAATATATACTTATTTAAATGTGTAAACGAATAGAAGGTGTATGTTATAGACTAAATATATCTCCCGAAAATTCGTATGTTAAAGCACTAATCTCCAATGGGATAGTGTTAGAAGGTAATTACACTTAGATGATGTTCCAAGGGTGGTCATCATGGGAATAATGTCCTTATGAGAAGAGGAAGAGACCAGAGCTTGTTCTCTCTGCCACATGAAGAAAGTGAGAAGGCAGTCATCTGCAAAACAGGGAAAGAGCTCTCACCAGAACTCAACCATGCTGACATCCTTATCTCAGACTTCCCAGCCTTCAGAACTGTGAGAAATAAATGTCTATTGTTTAAGGCACCTGGTCTATGGTATTTTGTTATAGCAGCTCAGATTAAGATAAAACATAAAGATTCTAAGTAAACTCTATTTATTACATGATTACCTCCAAGGGAAGATGAGGTGGGCAGATGGAGAAATTCTCCCTTTTTCAATATATATACTTCTTCATAGTTTAAATCTTTGTTAAGTATGCATCACTTTTGTAGTTGAAGAATGAGAGGGAGGGAGCAGAGGGAGGGAGGAAGGGCGATGTAAAGTCCCAAAGTCCATGTTGCATTGTCAAAAGTTACTCTGTTTACCCATTTATAAAATATTGAGTTAAAAATTTCTCAGGCTACTTCTTCCTTGGATGACCTTAAGGATGAAACTCTCTCTCGTATCCTTAGTTCTTCTTATGAGATAAATGGACTTTATGGAAGAGCATGTTGCATTTTGTATAATATTTTCAATATATTGTTGAGGAAAACTTAAAATGGGATATTTGGTTGGAATTGGACTGACTTCCCCTTTTAAGTTATTGGGTTCTAGTCATGCTTCTCTTGTCTATTAGGTCTCTCCTTTTTCCTTCTACGTTAGACTTTTGTGGGCCCTCTGACACATGAAATTTTTTAATCCATTAAACAGAGTCAGCAGTGATAAGTTGTTCCCTTTGTCTCAAAATGTTTGGCTTTAATTTTCCTCCCAGACTATATGTCGATAATTTAATTTCAGTTTTGATCTTGTGAGAAATTCCAAGGAATACCATTGGTTCTGACATACCAGGAGAGCCTGGTTCCTCAGAAGGCTTTTTGGGATTTTGGGATTATCTACCAAGATATATATATGAATGAATGATAACCAAGTTGGTCCGCAGATCAAAATAACCCAGAAAGTTGAAAGAAAGTAAAACAAATCACAATGTCAGACCCTAACTCAAATCTACAAATTGCAATTTTGAGGGGATGCTGTATAGAAATATATTTGCAACAAACTTATCTAAATAATTCCTGTGTATCTAGTCCTACATTAGCTGCAGATTGACTTTTGGCAATGAATCATCTGCTATTTATCACAATAGCGTATGAACGAGATCACAAAAACACACATCTCCAACTACCTGGTGAAGGTTGTATTAGGATGCGAGCTTTGTCCCTATAATATGCCTATTGCTTATCATGGTATATAGGGGTTATGAGTAGAGAGAACCAGACACAGAGGAGGATGGCCAAATGCTGCAATGTGAAACAAGGTTTTGGCTTAAAAAAGTCTGTCAGAATACTCTTCTCTAATACAGGAAAAGGCTCTCATGTTCTCTGTTCCCATAGTGTAGTGAGCATCATGATACCAATCAAGTTGTGGGCCAGATCAATAGGAGGAAATAGGAGTAGATATAGGCAGGAAATGGGAGCGATCAAAATAACTTTGAATATTTGCTCATACTGTCAGCTATTGGGAAAAAATAGAGTTGTCTCTAAGATAACCCATTTATTTATTTGTTTATTTAATTTTAGAATTTTATTTACTCAATTTGTCGAGCTATATAGTTGACATACAGCATTATATTTGTTTTGTGTACAATATAATGATTCCATATTTGAATATATTGTGAAATGGTCACCAAAATATATCTAGTTAGCATCTATTACCTCAGTTACAATTTTTTTCTTGTAACAAGAACTTTTAAGATTTTTTCCCTTAGCAACTTCAAAAACAATATTATTAACTATAGTCACCATGCCGTACATTACATCCCATGACATTTATTATATAAATAGAAGTTTGGATGTTTTGACCCTGAAGTCTTCACCCATTTTGCCCACTTCTGCCCCCCACCTCGGACAACCACCGATGTGTTTTCTGTATCTGTGATCTCATTTTTTTTTATTGTTTTTTTGTTCGTTTTAAGATTCCACATATAGGGGGCACCTGGTTGGCTCAGTGGGTTAAGCCTCTGCTTTCGGTTCAGGTCATGATCCCAGCCAGGGTCCTGGGATCAAGCCCCGCATCGGGCTCTCTGCTGGGTGGAGAGCCTGCTTCTCCCTCTCTCTCTGCCTACTTGTGATCCCTTTCTCTGTCAAATAGATAAATAAAATCTTAAAAAAAAAAAAAAGATCCCACATATAGGTGAGAACATAAGGTATTTGTCTTTCTCTGTCTAACTTATTTCACTTAGCATTGTGCCTTCAAGCTCCACTCACGTTGTTACAAATGGCAAGATTTTCTTTTTTAAAAAAATCCTGAATAATATTCAACTATATATATGCATATATATGTATATACACATATATACATATACACATTTACATACACACACACATACATATATACGTAAACACAGAGACATTTTCTTTATCCATTCATCTATCAGTGGACATTTAGGTTGCTTCCATGTCTTAGCTATTGTCAATAATGCTGCAATGAATATGGAAGTGCATATTATCTTTTTGAATTACAGTTTTCATTTCCTTCAGATAAATACTCAGAAGTAGAATTGCTGGATCATATGGTCGTTCATTTTTAATGTTTTGAGAAACTTTCATGCTGTTTCCTGTAGTGCCTACACCAATTTTCATATATTTTTGGTAACTCTCCTACCCAGCAAAACAAAGTTCTCAAAAACATGAATGACATTTATTGGATTTCTTTTATTTCCTTGTAGTTCTTATGAACAATGTATTAACAGCACCTGTAGGCCTGCAAACTATTTCAAAGTGGATGCTGATTATTTTGTTTCTTTCTCATTTCTTTGCTTGCTCAGCTTAGGGAAACCGGATAGACTCATCAGCCCACTCCGAGATAGTAGTACTAGTACCTCTTGGTTTCTCCCCTCACTATTTAACACAATTTCCATTTGTTGGCATGTTCCAAATCCTCTAGTTTGTGGGGATGACCCTGACCATTAAGATTTACATAAAACTACTCTTAACTCCCATCACGAGACCAGGAAACCCTGTGAGAAACTCTGTTTCCATCTCAATACTTCAGGTATCTTTGTGGGATCTAAATTTATTATTGTCTTCTCTTAATCTCCTTTTCTGTGTCTGCCACATGCCTAGGACTGTCCTACAATACCACCCACCTTGTTTCGCCCCCTGAAAGGCCTTTCCTCACATGATTGTATGAGTAGCTGACCTGTACTGGTGTTTTGGGGAATAACTAAAGAAAATCATTTCATCACTGCTCCAATTTTCTCTCGGACATCCCTATCCTCGGCTCACCCCACCAGCTTTGGTCATAGGGGGCCATGGTGTCCAGTGTCCTCACTGAGCAATTTCCTCTCCTTTCTCTTCCCCAGACCCTTTGTCATGTCCCTGCCCTTGAATCTTAAACTTCTTAAATATTGTTAAATAATTCAGTTTTATTTGTTCAACTTCTCTGGCTGATGGTGCCTGAATGCTTCACTTTTTATATTTAGGAAGTAGTTGTTTTTTTTAAACACACAAAGGGGGAAAATTATTCCATTCTCCTAGGAGATGAATCTAGTTGTGCAGATTTAAATGACAATTTTTACCCTCTTGGCTACATATGCTCTCTCTTTTTCTCTTCTCTCCTCTCCTCCCCTCTCTTCCTCCTCTTCTCTCTTTGCCTCTGTCTCTCTTTCGCACTCTCCCCTGACTTGCTCCTCTCTCTCTATCTGTCTCTATCAACCCACCATCCATCTATACAGAATTACAAATGTGTGAGCAAAGGCAAGCTCACACACACATATACTCAAACACAACTGTGGCTGTTCCTGAGCTTACCTTTCTAAGGGGCACATAAGAAAACATCATGTGACCAAGCTAAATGCTCTTGTAAATGTGGGAAAATTTTCATATGGATTGTTTCTCATCTATGCCCTTCTGGATGACAAAGTACAGGAATTCTATGGAGATTGTCTTACTTCTAGGGAAGTAATAAATTAACAGAAGTCTTCATGGTTTGATAGAGTCTGGAGAGAGACACACAGAGGGTACCCTAAACAGAAATCCCTTTACAACATGGTCCCTTTACCTTTGCTTACATTACCTCTGGGATCATAAGCCTCACTCCTCTGTGAGTGGGCCGATTTGACTTTTTCAATAGTCTTCATTGTAAACGTTCCCTCTATATGGTATGAAAATTTAACTTTATGGGGCGCCTGGGTGGCTCAGTCATTAAGCGTCTGCCTTCGGCTCGGGTCATGATCCTGGGGTCCTAGGTTCGAGCCCCTATTGGGCTCCCTGCTCAGCGGGGACCCTGTTTCTCCCTCTCCCACTCCCCCTGCTTGTGTTCCCTCTCTCACTGTGGCTCTATCAAATAAATAAATAAATCTTAAAAAAAAAAAAAGAAAATTTAACTTTATAACATTCACTTGTTGGCCTTTGGTTTATTCTCTGGAGTCTCAAAAAGTAAGTTTATTCAATCTTTCAAAGAATAGAAATTCATATATTTGAAAGTAATTGTCGGGTGCCTGGGTGGCTCAGTGGGTTAAAGCCTCTGCCTTCGGCTCAGGTCATGATCCCAGGGTCCTGGGATCGAGGCCCGCATCCGGCTCTCTGCTCTTCGGGGAGCCTGTTTCCTCCTCTCTCTGCCTGCCTCTCTGCCTACTTGTGATCTCTCTCTCTCTTAGTGTCAAATAAATAAATAAAATCTTTAAAAAAAAAAAGAAAAGAATTGTCATTAAATTCCTCATCAACTCATCCCTTCTCAGGCTAAACACCCCTTTTTTTTTCTTTCAACAATTCCTGTTATGTTATAGCTTTCAGACCCCTTACCTTCCTGATTGTAGTATTTTGGAGTCATTCCATTTTGTCACTGTTCACTCTCAAAATGCCGCATCTAGCAGAATGACTTGCACAAAGTAGATGGATAAATGCTGATAGAATTTAATTTAACTGAGCACCATACTATATCCAGTGCCGAGTTCTGAAAAACGATTCCCATCTTTCATCTGGACATTACAGTTTTTATTAACACAATATAAGATTGCATTAACTTTATGATAAATCACATGGGTTTATAATATAATGTCTTCTGACCTTTTTCTCATAATCTCACATTCTTTCATCTGAATTTGGTCACCTGATTTCCTGAGTCTAAATGCAAAGTTTTACATTTATCCTCATGAATTTCATTTTGTTTATTTCGTCATCCCATGTTTTCACCCTTTTGAGATCTTTATCCGGTCATTGAAAATACCAGATTTCCTGCCATTATTTGGGTCATTTATAAATGCAGTAGATTTGTCTTTTGCCTTTACCCAAGACTTTGATGCTTTTGGTAGAAGTCCATTGCAACGATGGACTTGTAACCTTTTTTTTTTTTGCGTGTATCACATCTGGTCCTGCAGAAGCGTGGTCAGCCACAGAGCGGCATCTGTGGAGTTGTCCTCCCTCTTGCTCACCTTCTATGTGTCTACTAAGCATCTCGATACACACATTTCCGCTGCTCATGTCACTAAGTACCCACGAAAGCATGGTCATGGCCACCGGTTTCCTGGCAACAGGCCCTGGGTGCGGCTGTGGCAGAGGCTTTGAACTTTCCCAGAGAACCACGGTCTCTCCCAGGCCCTTCCCTGGGTTACTCAAGGTGCTGCAGCTCTGGCTGTTCAGTAACGTATGTGTGTGGGGGGTGGGGGTGGGGGGCTGCAGGAGAGGCTCGAGCAGAAGCGTGGGCACCAGGGGGATGCCAGAGGGCCCCTCAAAGGCTGCGGGGCTGTGGAGCCTCCTGGGGGTGCTTGAAGGTGAGCCTGTCGAAGAGACCCTGAAGAGACACTGGCCCAGCCCGCCCGGGCGGCAGCCCGCGCAGGTACCCAGGCGGTCGCCATCTCCTCGAGAGTTGCGCCTCCTCCTGCAGGAAGCGGCTCTGCAGGAAGTCACAGAGCGGGCGGGCCCCAGGGCATGCAGCTCCAGGAAGGCCCGCTGCAGGCCCTTCTCCAGAGCAACGGCGGCTCCCCGGCCTCCAGGGTTCGGCCCCACGACCTTGGGATACCTCGTGCGCGTCCCGGAAGACGGCGCGGCGCCGCGCTGGTTCTGCGACTTG
Source organism: Ailurus styani (assembly GCA_002007465.1). NCBI lineage: Eukaryota > Metazoa > Chordata > Mammalia > Carnivora > Ailuridae > Ailurus > Ailurus styani. Next base: position 3,614,535 of record LNAC01000065.1, read on the forward strand.
CCCTTCCAGGGAGGCTCTGCCGTCCCGCCGCCCCTCAGCCCAGCGGGGGAAGAAGTGGCCCTCCGCCACCACCGGCTGCCCGGCCACCGCGAGCTGCATCTTCGCCGAGAGACGGCGGCCCCGGGGAGGTACGTGTGGAGGCCGCAGACGCGTGCTGACCAGGCGGTTGTCGGGACTCGGTGGAATAGTTCCGCTGAATCTGGGAAGCCACGGTTGGTGGGCAACGAGGAAATGAGCTCAAAATACAGGGTTGGCTGCTCCTCGAGGCGGAGCATGGCAGGGAAGATGGTTCCAAAGGCTGCGACTGGAGGAGAGGTTGGAGGGTGGTGGGAGGCTGGGAAAAGGGGCATCCCCGGGTCTGTTCCACCCGAGTAATGTTGAAGCTAGAGAGATCCGAGGGGACCTCTGGCGCACGGCCTAACTCCAGTTCTATGCCGTGATGTCTGGCAGTGCTTTTATAGAAATTGCTTGTATCGATCAGTTTTGTTTTTCACTGTGGCTGTGCTGCCCAACAAACACCAAAATATGGGCGGCTTTCAACAATCAGCATTTAATTTTCACTTATGAGTTGGTTCATGGGTGGGCTCTGGTTCTGCTGGATTCAGGTAGGATTGCCTGGGTTCAGTTTGCAGGTTGAGCTCAGAGTATTACATGGATCATCTCCTTTGGGTCCAGCAGTCACTTGGGGAATGTTCTTTTATGGAAATGGTAGTTGCTCAAGAATCCTGAGTGGAAACAAATGATGCCCCTTAAGACTTGAGAAAACACTGTAACTTCTGTCCACATCCTGTTGGCCCAAGCATGTCACATGGCTGAGGATTTAATATACTCCAGTTGTAGTGAGCCATGGCAAGGATAAGAAGGAAAGGAATCTTTGGAGACAAATCTTTCACTTTTATACAGCCTTCTCCTTCATTCTCTTCTTATATACTACATGAGTCTGGAGAGGGCAGCCGAGAAATCTCTTTGACAAACACCATATTGGAATCACCTCTTCACCCTGAGGCTCAGAGCTTTGTCACTGTGTCAAGCTTATTTTTCCTCTTCCTTTAAGATATTTTATCTTCCTGAGAGTGTCCCAGCAAAGGGATGCCTAGCAGGCCTACCCCACCAGTTCACTGAGCCTGCTGAAACCCATTTGAAACTAGCAGTAGGCATATTCACGCTCAAGCTGAGGAGGTCTTGGGTTCCATTGATACATCTAAATCAACCTATTTGTGGAAAGAAGTGGAACTCCATAGGGTACAACTGTAAAGCAACGTTGTTTTTCCTCCATCTGCCTCCTTTAACCTGCTCAGGGCACTAGTTTTTCCTTACTGGTTTGGATAAAAAATTGAGTAGGTTTGGTGACTTTTCTTATCACTCTCAGATAATGGAATGGTCTCCAATCACTATTGTATATTAGGAGAACTTCATTTCACTAATTAACGTGTTCATTCCAGTGTAATAGCCCCATTCCAAAGTTTATTCTGTTTTTTTCAGCTTGTGTCAGCTGTGGCTGCAAGCTTGTGAAGAACGATTACGTGGCCGACTTATGCGTCATTTAGCTGCTTAGTGTCTGTTCCTCCCCTACTTACTAGGCTGTCCTGGCCCTCCAAGGTTAGAAGCTGGTAGGCAGGGAGAGGTAAGGACCAAGGTCGGTACTAAGGAAGACTGGCATTGAGTTCTCCTGACCTTGGAAGGTGTTTGAAGGTGAAATATTGCCTTATAGGAGCATGTGTGATTGTCTTTCCTGAGTACCCAGACTAAATCCTTTGAGTCATAAGAAGCTCGCATGCACATAGCTGATAGCATCCTCCTGCCCCCAGTACCACTCCAGACTCTTTCTGCTGAGATAGCCTTACTATCGCCAGTGCCCAGGCAGACATCTCCTAGTGGGCTTCACATTTGGACTTTGGGAAGCACACACACATACACACACATACACTTGAACTGCTGTGTGTGGTAATGCAGGCATTTCCCAAATACTATCTTTTCATAATGGCCATAAAGGGTTTCAGTTAGCACTTGTTCAAAAATGAGGCATCATTTTACCATAAACCTTAAATTCCAAAGGATGAGTCTGAGTTGCCCCCAGGAAGCTCCTCTCATGTAACTTAAGGGTTATAGGAAAGGACTCCCCTCTCCAAAATGGGAAAAGGTATAAGTGGAGGGGGAGGGGGTTTGTTAGGGACATTGCTGTAGTACAATTGAGAATCCAATTGAGAATTTTGTCCAGGGAAACACTTTCTTCTTCAGCCTCCATCTTTTTTACACCCTCAAGGTGGGTATTGACTAATTATTGTAGAACAAGTTTTTGTACCCTTTTGTAAGTCCTCTGTAAGTGGCCTACTGCTCCTTTTGGATTGTGGAGATGCCTGCCTGCACTGTACTGTTGGCATCTAGTTCTGTTAAACTTAGAATCCTAGAATCTTTGCATTTAAAGAGAGTTGAACATCTCCCTCATTTCATAAATGAGAAAATGAAGTTTCTGAGAAGTTAAGCAAAACTTCCAAGGTCACACCAGCTTTTTGGTACCAAGGTACTCAAGCCATGTATACAGCCTGTGGGCCCAGTAACCTCTCTTTCCTCAAATTTATCATCTTTAAAATAGGATAATAATTGTACAACAGAAGGTGGTAAGTCGAGGCTTATTGTAAAGGTCGAAAGAGTTAGTGTTGAAAAGCTTTCAGCGGAATGTGATACAAGGAAAGCACTCCATGATTATTGTTTCTTCTCTATTCTCCTTCCTTCTTTCTGTAACTTCTTTTTTCTACCTCTTCCTCTTTCACTAAAGACCCATGTGCCTAATATTCAGGACACAAGCAAACAGGACTAAAAGTGCCATTAATGACCAGTCACAAAGCCTAATGTTGTCAAAGGGACAGGAACCTTCCTCCCTTGCTGGTGAACTTCCAAACTGAGACATTACCTCTGCTCTGTAATAGTGAACAATTTAAGAAAACCTTAATCTCCAAAAAGAGGGGATGGTTTAAAGGAATTATGGGCCATTGCCCAGTGAAACATGACCTGGTCACTAAAAAGTCATGGATAAATACAAAAATGCATTAAATGAACAAAGGCAATTTCCCAAACCATGGCATAGGGTGATATAAGTTTTGAAAATAAAAAAGAGATGACATACATTTTATTTCTGGAAGGGTAAACCTGAGGGTTATGGTCAACTTTGGTCAACTTTGGGTTGGGGGCTATTGGTGACTTTTATTTTTGTATTTATGCGTGTTACTCAAACATTTGTACAAGAAACATTTTCTCTTAAAATATATTTTAAAAAGGGTAGAAGGTGATTGTGGAGTTGAAACAATAGTACTTAGCTTTAGAATGAATGGATATTGTCAGAATTATGTGCTATCAGACAGAGGAAGGGCTGTCGCCACAGATAGGCAACAGTCTGTGCTCACTGATGCTCTGCCTAGGAGCGATGGTAGAAATCTTGAGAATAAGAGGCTCCTTTTGACCAGGAGCAGCTGTTTCATCCGAGACGAGCCTCCGAGGCTTCATAATGTGCTCAGGAAACTTGTATAAAGACAGTAAATCTGACAGGAGAAATAAAGGAATGTTCTCAGTCAGTGAAATAGTTTTAAATGTCTGCTTTTCCAGAAAGGTTGATGAGAAGTAATAGTCTCTTCACTCATTTCATTTTTCTTTAAAAAAGTTGAGCTACAAAATGAGATGCGATGTTACAGGAAAATAGAGGAGACCACAGGCTGGGTTTAGGCACTATTTCCGTGACGCATAAGGGAGAGAAAATCACTCTGTCAGTGGGCAGAACTTTCCTTCTTGTTTTGTTCGAAGGCTGTCCAAACCAGGTAACCAGCAAGTTCAAACATTCATAAAATGACTGTGAGTGAATTCAGTGAGACATCTGGAAATTTAGCTAATTTGATGCCTCTCTTTACTAAAAGGAAGGAAATTTCCATATTAACTTGAATTAAAAATGTTCTGACCCTAAGAAAGAACCAACGATCAATGACAACTGAATTTCAAGGGATTTCTTTTAAATTGTAGTGGAAAAGTTGAATTTGTAATAAAAAAGTTTTGGTTTTTTTTTTCAATATCAAAGCTACTTAACATACATAAAATTCCTTTTTCTTTGGCCTTATAGATGTTGTGTGTATGTGTTTGGGGGGGTTCTTTTGGGGAGGAAAAGCAAGATGAATATCTGCTCTTTTACAATCCTATGGAAATCTAAAATGACATGCTATTTTATATTGAGCCTCCGTTATAATAAAGCAGAACTTTAGATATGGTTTAGATGATTATGCTCTACCAAATATGGAAACACTTGGCTAAAATTGGACTAAGTGGTGGCTTCAACTGAAAGAAATAATGTCAGACTTTCAATGTCCCATTAGGATAATTGTGGTGATGCCTATGGTTATGGTCTATGAATTGAGATTGCCACAGGGCTTGCAGTCACGGAAGATTGGTTCATTGGGTCATTACGAAAAAGGTTCAGACTTCATAGCTCTTGAGATCTTTCCTTATTCATAATGGCTCAAATTAGGAACTTGTATCTGCCATAGACAGAGCTCTCATTTGTTAAAAGATTCATCGCACAATGAGTGAATTCCTATTACAAGGACCAATGTTAAGTCAGTGTAGAGAGATGGTGTAGGCTCTATATTTTCCCTCTTGATCGTGGTAATTAACTGCTGGTCTCTTGTCAAGTATAGGTGAGAGCAGTGTTATGATCCAGGATAGAGCAAGACTGACACATAAATTTGTTCCTGTGATAAGCAATCCAAATAACAAAGGGACATAGCAATAAGAATGGCTCTGGAGAAATCCAAACCTTGCCAAGAGCTGTGATTTTTCTCAACCAAAGGAAAGATCCAGAGCAACAATAAAAAAAACTCCCAGGTTGAGAAGGAGAGGGAGTAGGGCATCTTTAGCGACAATGATCACAATTGATCCAGTGATGTTTAAATGGGCCAATAACTATAAAAACGACACTTCATTCAGAAACTGATGGAGATCCAGGTTTAAAGGCCAGGAAACTGCAAAGCCATGATAAAGCTTTCATTACCAGTATTTGCTCTGCTTTAGCTAAAAGACTGAAGTACATCAGCATCTCAATTATTGGGCTAAGTTGGTTAATATGCTTTCCAAATAAAATGGTTTTTGAAGAAGTAAGAATAATCCACAACTTTTCTCCTTATAATGACCCCATTAAATTCTCCTTAATATAGTCATGACTTAGGGTATTCTTTATATATTTTTTTAAAGATTTATTTATTTATTTGACACACAGAGAGAGATTACAAGTAGGCAGAGAGGCAGGCAGAGAGAGACAGGGAGAGGAGGAAGCAGGCTCCCTGCTGAGCAGAGAGCCCGATGCGGGCCTCGATCCCAGGACCCTGAGATCATGACCTGAGCCGAAAGCAGAGGCTTTAACCCACTGAGCCACCCAGGCGCCCAATTTTTTAAAGATTTTATCTATCTATCTATCTATCTATCTATCTATCTATCTATCTATCTATCTATCTATCTATCTAAGAGAGAGAGCGTGCCTGTGCACATGTGAGCGGGGAGGGGAAGAGGCAGAGGGGAGGCAGAGGGACAGTCCACTCAGAGTGTGGAGCTGGTCATGGGGCTGAATCCCACCATGCGAGATCTTGACCAGAGCTAAAACCAAGAGTCCCATGGTTAACTGACTGAGCTACCCAGGCACCCTGACTTAGGGCATTCTGTTGTTTTGCACACTTGTTATAGGAAAGAAATGTGTTGACAACTGATCTGTTATAATAAGGGGCAAATGTATTTAAAATGGACAATACTCCATTCCTATAGAATTATGTTCACATTCAAGGCGATTAAATATTAATTACACTCCTCTATCCATGAAATGCTACAGGGAAAATAATAATTTTAAATGGTATTCCCAGATTTTGCTGTGATGTCACTTATCAAAGACATCAGCAGTATCAAAGAATTGCATATTAAAATGGCATTTTGCCTGTAAAGGAAAGAAAGCTTGTTTTAAAAGCTCTGTAAATGTTTTAATCCTGCTAAAAATTATTTGAACCTTTACAAAGTAAGAAGTTACAAAAAAAAGAGTGTTTTGAATTATTTTCATAAAGAGATACTCAAAATGGATTGTCCTTTCAAAATGAAAGAAAAATACACTGGAGTTGATCTGTGTAGTGTTTAGAGCAGTATATTCAGCAGATACCAGGAAGAATATTCCTCATGATTGTTGACATTCAGTTGCTCAGCCTGAAAACTAGACCTTTCTGAATAAACCAGGAAATCTTTGGATAAGGTTTGCTTGACTAATAATAATCTCTTTCTTCTCAGTTAGTCCCGCTCACTGTTGTCAGTGATGGATTTAAGTTAAAACAGGAAGAAACGTGTAAGCTGGGCCCACAGATTGCAGTCTGTCACTATTTTCTTACTGCTTTTTCCCTTTGGCGTAATATTTATTCATACCTATCTTAACTTCCAGTCTTTATCCCTATAGTAAAGTAAGATACCAGACATGATTGTGGCTAATTTTTTCTTTCAAAAGATAGGAAAACCCTCTGACTCAGCCAGATAAACAAAAGCCCTTAGCAGTTAGCTGGCCAGTTACTGGTTTCTCAAACTCTCCATTCCTGTGCCTGGGCATAATCAGCACAGCTCCCAGTAAAGGGAATGTGAATGAGTCCCTGGCCCCTGTGAGCGTACAGGCATGACAACTTTCTGTGATAACTGCCTTCTGTTCCATTCCTGCTTTGCGTCTTTTTTAAAAGAAAATTTTATCATGCCAACCCTGGGCTTAGAGCTTCAGCTGAGGCCTGACAGGGAGAGTGTTGTACTTTCTAACATGGGTGAATGTGGTTAGTAGAATAAAGACTATTTGTAAAACACGTGGAGGGGCACAGAACACACCATCCTGGGAATGGGGAGAGGAGGGAGGTTTAAAGTGGGTAGGTGGAATCATCTGTCTAAGATAAGGTCATAGGTGAACTTCCATGTACAAAATTACTTAAAAAAAAAAGATTTTATTTATTTATTTATTTGACAGAGAGAGAGGGATGACAGGTAGGCAGAGCGGCAGGCAGAGGGAGAAGCAAGCTTCCTGCCCAGCAGGGAGCCCAATGAGGGGCTAGATCCCAGGACTCTGGGATCATGACCTGAGCCAAACACAGATGCTTAACTGACTGAGCCACCCAGGTGCCCCACAAAATTACTTTCTTACTGAAGGAGGGAGAGAAAGAAAATGTAATGGAGAGAAGAGATGTGGTCACACCACCCGGTTCTATCCCCAAAGTGGAGCCAAGTAATGAATACAATTGCAAGACTGAACAAGTGTTAATTTTTCTTGCTGCGGAAACAGCATCCCAGTATTATACTCCTGATATGTCACTGCATTATTAAAGTAGATCTAAATGGCTATGGGAAGATGGAAATAGAGCAGTGTTAGAATCCTGCTTTGAGACTTTCTTTGTTCCACAAGCATCCTGTGCTACACATGTAATGACAGTTTATTTCCACTCGTGAGAGTCTTCTTTTCAGTGCAAGATCACACTCTCTCCCTTTTTAAAGATTTTATTTATTTATTTATTTATTTATTTATTTATTTATTTATTTATTTAGTGCATGAGCAGGGGGAGGGGCTGTGGGAGAGGGAGAGAGAGAATCTTACGTAGGCCCCATGCCCAGCGTAGAGCTTGATCCTGTGACTCAGAGATCATGACAGGAGCTGAAATCAAGTTGCCTGAGCACCCAGGTGCTCTCTATCTGGACTTTCTAGACTTTGGTGTAGGTGAGTTTGAATAAAGCAAATTATAGGCTTCTGTTGTGTTTTCCATTTTGTATTTGATTATTTTGTCAGTCATTTCTGTCATTTCTGTTATATTCCTTTTGTGTCTCATGAAATATTTGTCTTATTATTTTTTTTTTTAAAGATTTTTATTTATTTATTTGACAGAGAGAGAGAGATTACAAGTAGGCAGAGAGGCAGGCAG
>LNAC01000065.1:3622603-3640295 GCA_002007465.1 Ailurus styani
CCCTGAGATCATGACCTGAGCCGAAGGCAGAGGCTTTAACCCACTGAGCCACCCAGGCGCCCTAGACTTTGGTGTAGGTGAGTTTGAATAAAGCAAATTATAGGCTTCTGTTGTGTTTTCCATTTTGTATTTGATTATTTTGTCAGTCATTTCTGTCATTTCTGTTATATTCCTTTTGTGTCTCATGAAATATTTGTCTTATTTTTTTCACAAATTTTATTTTTGTTGAAATACTTGAATGTGGATTTTGTGTAATCTCAGTCATTTACACCAGGGTTTAGCTGTATACTTTTTCATAATTATTCAATCTCCCCTTTCAGTCAGTCTCTAAATTTTGCTTATTAGTATTCCTTTTTATGCTTTCCTTAACTTAAAAACAGTATTATTTTCTGGTATGATTAGAGCAAGTATAATCGCTATTAAAAATCAATTATGTGAATGGATTTTCTCTTACCTATGAAACGAACAATATACCTTGGTGATTTTACTTAAGGATCTTAGCTTAATTATTGATATGTCATTATTAGTATTTACTGACATTTTCCCATTTTTACTTGTGGTTCTTTTTATATTGATCCTGAGAATTATGTTATATATGTTATGGTTAGAGAAACTGAGGCATATTCATAATTAGTGAGGATTCTCAAGTTATCCATAAAACTGTTAGTACAGGGCGCCTGGGTGGCTCAGTGGGTTAAAGCCGCTGCCTTCGGCTCAGGTCATGATCCCAGGGTCCTGGGATCGAAGCCCACATCGGGCTCTCTGCTCAGCAGGGAGCCTGCTTCTTCCTCTCCTCTCTCTGCCTGCCTCTCTGCCTACTTGTGATCTCTCTCTCTGTGTCAAATGAATAAATAAAATCTTTAAAAAAAAAAAACTGTTAGTACAGTTATAAAAGTAATATGGCTTTTCTGAGTTCATTCTGTTGTGGCCAAACTTATTACTCATTTCAAAAGACCTTGGTGAGTACCCCCAAATTTTAATAGCCTTTATGAATAATATTGTTTGCCATTCCTGTAGTATAATTTTAAAAATTATATATTTTTATTATATCATATATATTTTCTTCAAATAACTATACTAAAATTGATTCAGAATTTAAAAAATCGCTTTCATTGGTCTCTTATTTTCAACTTACTGAGAATTTGTCGGCAACTAACCTATGCGTTTGTGAGAATAGGTAGCACCACATGCAAAGTATGACTTTCCCATGTGCCGTTCACTGACCAGTCTCTATAGATGTGGCAATTGTTTTGCAAACTGGGATTTAGGGAGAATGCTTCACCTGTAACTCTTCAGGGCAAGCTGGTAGACCTGAGCCGAGGCCCCTGGGCAGCTGGAAAGCAGGCAACCCCTTCCAGCTGCCTCAGTTGTGAATCCCATTCCTTCTCCATCATACTGACCTAAAGTCAGTGAACCTGAGGCTAAAACATCCCAGTAGTGCAAAATTTCAAGGTTTCTGTCTCCTATAATGCAGAAGCCCTATAAAGGTAAAAACCCATTTCTTCCAGGAAAGCCTAGAGAAGAAAACCCAACCCAGAAAGACTTACTGTAGAAAGCTGGAGTCCTGGGCCTGTTGACTGCCAGACAGCCTCTGTGAATTTCTGCTTTAATATCCCCTGGCCTCAATAGGAACGTGCACAACTGGAATATTGATAAGATCTAGCCACTTCAAATTCTGCTGTAGGGGAAAAGAGTGCAGAGTCATGGTGCTGAGGCAGTTTATGGCTATAAATTCTACCTGTCTTATCAGTGGTATCATCGTCTTTTATTCTATTCCTGCTCTTGCCAGAGTGGAGTCTGGTTGTTCTAAGTGGCTTGTTTTATTACAAAATATTTTGTTTCTATGTAGGATTTTTGTTTGTGGCAATATTCCCTTTTGGTACAGGAAATAAACATGATAAAGAGAGCATTGCATCCTGTAAAGAATGTTTTGGAGAAGATAACCAGCGTGAGTTTGAGGATTTTTTGTTGTGGTTTTCATATCCTCTAGATTATGCTAATTACATTTTAAGCTTTTTCGTATTTTATTTATTGCTGTATTTTTAAGGTGAGGTTTCTGGTTTTGAGGGGTATAGCATTGAATTATTAGCAATTACTGAAAACTTCAGGGAATAAATGAAATTTTGTTGATTTCTTTTGAAGCTTAGAATATGTTCCTTTAAGTATATTTAAGAGAGTGTTCTATATATCTCTACTGAATCAAGCTTGTTTGTTAATCTAAAGCTTTTATAACTTTTTTTAATCTACATGATTTGTTGATGTCTAAGAATAGTATAGATTTCTAAGAAAGGTAAAGTCTTTCCTTAATGAAAATTGACTTCTTAGTTTTTATTGTGCTGTGGAATTGCAGGGTGATATTTTGGGAGGCTGGGGCAGCTTGTCAAATATCCTGCTTTGTACTGAAGACATGTTACACTGAAGACATGTTTCTCTAGGTCTTTGGAATATTTCTAGAAATTTCTTGCTTACTTCGTTTGTCTAGCCTCTCTGATCTCTCTTAGCCTTTCTTTTATAGTTTACTTTCTAGTTCCATGGTTTTGTTATCTTCCCCCCTTTAGTCCTCTTGTTAATTTCACTTTTTGAAACATTTTAAACATATCTGATCTCTGATTGTTTTCTTTATCTTCTCAATTTTGCAGTTACCCGTTGTCCTTATTTTAAAGTTTCTTCTGCTTGTTATTGTACCTCTGATTTTCTGGGGTTGCGTTCTTTTGTTGTTTGTGCCTGTTTTTCATGGTGGTGTTTTTCCTGAACCACATGTGATTTTTAATCATCTGTTCCTCTTTGAAGGCTATTCTGATAATCAGAGGTGGTCTGCGGTGGCGTGGAAGGGCATGGGAGGGTGAGGGTTGTAGTTGTGGGTTTTACCTATAGCTTGCCTTTTGGTAGTTTAAAACTAGGTAGGACACTTTTGTCCTTACTGTTTTCCTTCATGGACATGTGCTTCTGCTGCCACTTGCTGAGCATAAACGTTGAAGGAGAGAGGAGCCAAGGAGCGTATTTGCTTCTAACGCAATTTCTCATTTCCAGTAATTGCTTTGGGGCCTCTCATGAATCTCTGAAAACAAGTCTGGATAACCTTGGAACCACCTTCACCTCTGCAGCAGTCCTTGCCAGCGTGTGTTTGATCTCTGCTTTCCTTTACTAACCTTATCTTGCTTTCTGTTTTTCACAGATTCATCCAAACTTCTGATTCACTATTGACATTTCTCATTTAGCAATGATGTTATGGTTCTATATTAATATGAATTTATTTAAATATTTGGCTAACTATACTAACAAATTTGAGTGGGTTTAGTCAGCCACCTTAATCTAGTTTCCTCCTCTTGTACTACTTCAGTATTGTTCAGAGATATAGGAGATTGTAAATTGTTGTATTGTTGTAAGTAGCATCCTCTTTTGCATATGCTTTTATTTTAAGGATTGGGATCTATTTTGATTAATCTTCATATCTAAGTTTCTATCGCTAGATGAATGGAAATAAGTTTTAATACAAAGAATTACTGTTGAACCAAACAATTGTTCTTCATTCACATTAGATTGATTTCTAATTTTAGGATTTAAGAAACACTTCAAACCCTCAAGTAGCATTTTATAAGGCAGCACAAGTAGAAGATGGAAGAAACTGAATCTTTTCTTCATTAGCAATCATTGAGAATACTACCACTAATGAATACCCAGAATTATTAGACATGGGAGAAAAAATTACGAGAGGCTGCAGTAACTTCTTAGTTAAGTCAAGACCATCTCTCTGATAAATAATTTTTCTTCTTTGGAGTTGAGTGATGAGTTCATTTTGCCTTTTATCTTATCCCAATGAAGCACATGACGTTCAGTGAAGCCAGTTCTGAGCTGCACTGGTACTGTGGAAGCTGGTGGGATGGCTCCCAAGGTGCTTGTGGTAACTGGATTTACCAGAGATTAAAATCGTCACATCTCTAAAAATATTGAGCTGTTGCTGCCATTTTCTCTAATGCAGTGTTCAGAATTTCAGTTCATTCCAGAGTCTGAATATTTTGTTGAGAGTCAAGATATTTTTGTGCTTTTTTTTGTTTGAATCTTCACAAATCCATTCCAGGTGGAAATATTTAGAAATGAAGTAGGGAAATGCAGCAGCTTAACAATCCTTGGGTTTCCTGCCAGAAATAACTTACTAATGCAAAGAAAAGATGATTAAGCAGAGAGAAATGCCTCTGTTAGTGGATGTCCTTAAGTGAAGCTGTGGTGATTATTAAGTGTATTATCTCAAAACTTGATAATTTCTGTTTCTAAGGTGCTGGGACATGCTGTGTGATTTCCTCAGCTCCGCTAGGTATGTTAAGGTGGTGAGCTGTATTAGCAGCTTCTTTCTTGGCTCAAAAAAACTCTGAGGGAAGAGAAGCGGGGAAGGAGAAAATAATATGAATAGGCCTTGGATGTTGAAATGGCCACTTAATCATTGTCAGGCCAAGGCAGCATAGGTGGGCCTTCGCTGGGGTATACTGCTGGGGTCTGGCCACAGAGAGCAGAATTTGGAAGAGAGGGCCTCTGTGTGGCCTGGAGTGTGCCTAGTTTCTCCTCATGGAAAAAGACGGCTCTTTGTAAAATAGAAAGAGGAAATATACAGTCACAGTAGAGGAATCTGAACTCAAATAAATGAAGAATATGATGAATGATGGTCACATATAAATGGAAACCAAATGGACTAATTAGCCCCAAGGAGATGTGAGCTGGTCCCTTGCAGTTCTAAACTTCTGCTTACAAAATAAACTCAGCCATGAAATCATGACTCTCTCTTCTATTTCTTTGGAACCAAAAAGAGTAGAGAGAGAATATCTCAAAATCTATTTTTTCTATACTTTAACTTTCTTAATATACTGTTCCTTTTATTCTCTACATATCTTGCTGCTGAATTGGAAGAAAGGGTCTAGGAACTAAAGTGTTCTGGGCTGGAAAATCAGGCTGAGTTTGGGCCAGTTCTCTGCCTCCTGCTCTCCTTCCTTCCCTTGCTTCTTTCTACAAATCTTTTTTTTTTTTTTTAAGATTTACTTATTTATTTGAGAGACAGAGAGAACTCACATGTGCGCATGCAAGTGTGGGGAGGGGCTGAGGGAAAGGGAGAGAACTCCTCAAGTCGACTCCCCGCTGACTTTGGAACCTGATGCAGGGCTCAGTCTCAGAACCCTGGGATCATGATCCAGTGGAAATTGAGAGTTGGCCACTTAACGTACTGCTACCCAGGTGTCCCATTGAGCCACCCAGATGCCCCAACTTCTTTCTACAAATACTTATTAATTTCCCACTATGTGGTGATGTTCTGTCATACTAACAACAATGCGAAAGAAGTAAAGGGATTAAATGAAGTGAAAGAAGGAGGAAGACACTGAGGAAAGAAACAGTAAAAGGGAGAGAAGAGAAAGTAAGAAGAAACAGGTAAAGAAGGAGCCTGTTGGCAGCAAGAGAAAAGGCAGTTTCAGTTGGTGATGAATGTAACATTTGGGTCTAAAGAAATTAAGTATTGAAAGAAACCTTTAGGTAAAACATAAGGTTACCCTGAGAATGTTATGTGAAGAAAGAGTGGTTAGATGTAAAGAAGCATAATGAGGAAATGAGGTGAGAAGAGGAGGTTACAAAAGTAAATCACCTATTTTAACACTTTTCCCAAAGTTAGGATGCCTGGGTGGATCAGTTGGTTAAGTATCTGCTTTTCAGTTCAGATCATGATCCCTAGGTCTTGGCGTTTAGTCCCGTGCCAGGCTCCTTGCTCAGCAGGGGAGCCTGCTTCTCCCTCTGTCTGCAGCTCCCTATGCTTGTGCGCTCTCTCTGGCAAATAAATAAATGAAATCTTTACTAAAAAAACAAAACAAAAACACGAAAAAACCAAAAAAACCTTTCCCAAAGCTAACTTCATTTTTGGATTATTTCTGCGTCCTACTGTAGAATTGACATTTCAAGGCCATTTCCTTGAGTCTGTGTGCTTAGTACTAATCAGTGTTTAGTGAATGAAGCATTAGGGAAAAGTGATATTCTCCAAATTCAGGTTTCAAATTTAAGCCTTCAGATTTAGTTTCTAAGTCTTAGTCGTGTTAACTGGTGAGTGAAGTGACGGACTGAAGTGGGAGCGTGAGAAGTGTCTCCATGCCGATGTTAGATCTTTCAGGGCATGTGACTTGTTGACATCTACAACAATATTAAAATGTGGGTAAGTACCTCTGAGTTAGTGCTAAACGTTCCCAAATATTTTAGAGCTTCAGCATCAATTCATCCTCTCACTGGTAGACTTAATGGCTCCTCCTCATCTCAGAGATACTTAGCAGTAGTTTGCAGTAGATGAAGATCTATCCCAGCCTAATGATCTGCATGTAAGAGGCATTTTATTTTTACTCTGTGCTCCAAGATGGTTACTGATTAGATATAATCTTCAGAAATGAAAACGAAACTAAGCTTTTAATATATATTTGAAGATAAGTCGATGAGAGAATCTCCGCTTGGACAGCAGCTGTCCAGGCAATGAAGAGTGTGGCTTAACTTAGCAGTTAATTTAAGTGTGCTTTCTCCCTTTTTGGCATGATGATAATGGCCAGTGTAATGCTTTTCATTTTTCTCTAGAGTAATGATGCAGCCTCGAATCATGCCATTGCCTGAAATTACTTTCAATATTGGCTGGAGAGAGCAGAATGCTCTCATGGTTGAGGAATAAAAAAAAATAATAATTAAAAATAGAGGAAGGAGGGGCAGAAATCTGAAAAAGGAGCCATTTTGAGGAGTCGAGTAAAAATGAATAGATTGTTAGAGTGAGATTTTGAATTTTCTTCAAAATAGATAAATGTTATTTCTAAAACAGCACTCTCTTTTTCCTTTCTTCATTTTACTAAAATGCTGTGAGAGCCTCATCTCTTTGTCAGTCCCAGGAATCTTTTGCTTTTCATAATAGTATCCAAGAACAAAGCACCCTCTCCACAACGTATCCTGTGTAGAACATGGGAAGTAGAGAGATTCAGTCGTGAGTGTACTCAGGCTAGGAGAGGGAACTGGATTTAGCTACTGGAAGAACAAACCCCCCAGGCCTCTGAGGGTCAGTGTGTGCATGTGTGCGAGCGCGCATATGGCATGAGTGTGTTTGTGCTCTCAGCTTGTGCAGGATTACACACATCAATCCAGCATATGACCTGAAGCCAAACGTTGACCTTGGCTTATCCCAAGTGTGTGAGAACATTCCCTCATCCCCATTACGTATGTTCTGTCTTAAGGTAATTTAGTTTGGTGGTAGAAGATCATTGAAGTCTGAAATACATGTGTAGTGTGTGCTTGGAAAGATCCCCAGCTCAGTTTGTTTAGGACTAAAAATTACTGGAATGATGAAATTTGTTTTGAGTAACAGCATAACCCACAAACAGACACACACACCACCTACCACCTCACTTATATGAAAGGTAAGCAGCACCTTCTACCACTCAGAAAACCGTCAATAAGCTAAAGGTAAGGCTTGGGAAGGCTTCTGAGAAGCCAAAATGTTATGATCTTTGCCAACAAAAAAATTCCTCACCTAGCATCTGTTTATTCTTAGTTTACTTCTAATAAGCTTGGTTTATCTGGTTTCTACGATCACAGCAGATCAGAGTAACAAATTAGAGAGAGTGGTTCTGTTTAGATACTTAGAGAGTCTGTTAGGTGCTGGCCCATATGTCGAGGGAGAGATGACAACCTGACTGTTATGGTGATAATAAAAAGATTAGAAACAAAGGTCCTTAAAACAACAATGTTACAGTCTGTGGACATAAATATGCCTCATTTGGTAAGTATATCTCTGTAGAACAGTTAATGTCAAGCATCTTGATAAAAAGCAAAATAAAATCAGCGTTTCAAAATAAAATGTGTAGTATTTTTAAGGGGCAAAGAAAAACTTTGGTTATGAGAAACAGGACAGATTTCCTGTTAATGCTGAGTAAATAAGGATTTGCTATATATAAGCACAGTTTGTTGTTTCTTCATAAAAATGTATCTCCTGGGGGAGAAGTTGTATATGTTTTATGTTAAATTCATTCCCTTTTCAACAATTTTTCCACTTTCTGGAGCTAAAAACTTTGGCAATAATCTTTCTGGGTCATATGCTTAGTAAGGTAAACAGCATTTTAGAGTAGAGCCAATTATACCTCTGTATGTAGGTTTGTGGTTTGTAACTTGTAAGTCGTAAGGTTCCATGAGGAAGAAGCCAAAATGGTAAGAATTTTTTTCTGTTTTCTCTTGACTTCCTTACCCATGCAATTTCTTTTCTAAAGATGGACCTCAGTTGCATGTTCTGAGTTCTTCTGAAGGCAGTAAATGATTAAACTTTGGCCAATGACAAGAGAAAATGAAGGTAAAGTAATGGGACAAAGATAATGTGAATCAGGTTGAAAAAGTTTTATTTAGCTATAAAATTCTTCCAGAATAGAATTAGTTTTGGGCTATCTCAGAACACAAATAAACATCCCTTCAGCCAATTGAGTCTGATTCTTTAGTACCTGGCTTGGGCCTCTGTCAAAGGGCAAGGTTTCTCTGAAGACATTGGAAAGTTTCTCTTTATTCCCACCATAGGTATATTTATTAGTATGGCTCTTAGTTTTTGTTCAAGAACACATTGGAAAAAAAAAAAATGGATCAGGGCTTTCTTTTTTTCAAAAGAGTTTGTAGTTTTTCTTCAAGTGGTTTTGTTGATAAGAAATGGAAATTTGTTGTGTGTTCAAGGATAAGCATCATGGTGCTATATTTCCCCAAGGACTTAAGCCTCCTATTGTTAAAGTGAAGGCACTGTACAGAAAACATTGTTGAGAGATTGTCTAACCAGGGAAGGTTAGGCAGCTTGAAATTCTTTCAGCTGAATACCACATGCAGTTACCCAGACATCCTCATAATGTGGTGACTGCAGAAAAACCTGAACTAGTGGTGTTGATTTCTCTTCTAGGTTGTCTCATTGGTAGTAACTTGTTCTCCATTATAGATCAGATACTGGGCTAATTGATTTAAAGAACCTCACTAGGTTATTTTTCATTCGGACTGAAAGATCTTGGTTTCCAGTAGCCACTTTAGCTTCACAAAATAGACGTGAAAATTGTGTCTCCATTTTTGTTGTGTGCAGTACCCAACATAGTATTGGACTTTAACATGCTTAAAAAGAAACTCTGTTTTTGGCTCAGAGTTGGTTTGTGAGTATGCTTGATATCTATAAATCGTGGTCACGAAAATTCACTTTCAACTTTTGACTGCTTCTCAAGGTTATCACGGTCTTTTGGAATTCTAAGATTACTTAGGTTATAGCCCTCTTCCCCATTGGTGTAATAATAAGGTTGGTGATACGAGGCCCTTGCTTGCATACCCTGAAGATCTTTCTCATCAGAGAGGTAGGGGATCATCTTAGAAGGATTTATTTCTAAATTATCTTCTCTAGGCAGCTAGCATTGAAGAGGGTACAACTGTAAATACACTGGGGCCATCAGTGGTTGGGAACACATTAACCTCTTTAGAGGCCATGTCATTATATACTTTCTTTTTGTAATCTTCTATGTATAAAGTCATGACTATGTTACTCAGGTAAGAAAACAGATTTTAGTCTTTTAAAAAAAAGTAATATCTAAGAAAGGGATGTTATTGTACCCCATAAATAATTGCATAAGTAAAATGGGTCTTGTAAAATTTGGCAGTACTTTGATAGGGCAGCAATATTCATGCATGTAGCCTCATGACAACACAACTCTATTTCAGGGAAAACTTCATCATTTAAACATACTAGGCTTCCCACAAAGAATCTGAATTAGTAAAGTCTTACTGTAGTTCATAACTAAGCTCATAGAGCTTTCTAAGAGACTAAAGAAGCCTGTAATCTGGGCCAAGTCAAACATGAGTGGAACTTGGTTCATCAACTGTAGAAGTATCTCTGAAGGATTAGTCTTGAAAGGAAACATTTTCATGAAGAGAGAGTAGTCATGGTATATTTCATTTTTATTTAGGGGTTTTGGTAAGAACAACAAATAATATGATCCTGGGAATTGATGGGCTTGTATTGAACAGAGTATAATTACTTTGGAAAGCTTACAATATTTTGGCACACAATATTTTGCCACAACACTTGAGCATGTTTCTAATGTTTGGTTATATTTTATTCTAAGGCATTTTTCCAGCTATCCTCGAAGAGTTTATGCAGGGTTTAGCTTTTATTTATTTGTTCCTTTGGGGCAAAGTTTCATGACAAAACCAGCTGGACTAATTCTTCAACCAAAAGGAAGAAATGAAGGATGTTGCATTTGAATACACTCTTTCAGCATCTCTCCCATCATTTCCATTGCTAATGTTTGAATTGCTTATTTATCTGTAGCTACTAACAAAAAAGAAAGAAAAGAAAGAGTGAAAAGAAGGAAAGAAAGAAATTACAGCAAAAATTGAGTCTACTGTATGCTGTTGACTGTAGCCTTAAACATCTGGTTTACATTTTCTGTCTGCTTCAGAGTTTTACTGGCTCTTGAAAATATGATAGGAAAATTAAACCATGAATCTTAAAATAGGCTATTTCAGAATTAGACTGAAGACAAAGAATGACGTTGTGACAAAAAGAAGAAGTAAGGTGACAACCTCCTTCAGAGATGAGAAGACCTAACACTTCTTGCCCCAAGAAATCTGTGTAGGCATGCAACATGTTCTTTGGGAGCAGAGACCTACACACTTGCCTCTCTCTTCCCTCAGAATGAAGCCATGAGGACAGGCAGTTCTGTCAGTTGCTTTGCCTTCTTGCTGCCTTGTGTAGTTAATCCTCAGGAGAAGAGATGGGGATCTGGAGAAACCTGAGGCATATCTAAGTTGCGGATAAAACCAACAGTGAAACAAACAAAAAACAATGTTAATGTCTTGTTTTTACCTCTGTACCTGACTTTATTCCTTGCCTTACTAAACTTCCATAGATCTAGTTGTTGTGATACTGTGATTTTAGGGAGTGGTACAAAATAATTCCAATTTAGAAGGCACAGATCAACCCTCCCTTCCCCTAAACACAAACCAACCAATCAACAATAAACAAGACAGTAGCAAACAGCACTTTAGGGAAAAAGTGTGTTGAGACTGGGTGAGGACTAGCAGAGTCAAACCATGACAAAGGGAAGATGTCCAGCATTGGCTGCTTTCTGGACAAAGAGCTCTTTTTGCAAAGGACTGATCATCGTCTAAATTGCTTTAATGCCTCATACTATGAGCTTATGCCGCA
The DNA here is from genome assembly GCA_002007465.1 of Ailurus styani. Classification (NCBI taxonomy): domain Eukaryota; kingdom Metazoa; phylum Chordata; class Mammalia; order Carnivora; family Ailuridae; genus Ailurus; species Ailurus styani. Next base: position 3,633,813 of record LNAC01000065.1, read on the forward strand.
TTTTCAGCAGTACCCCACTCAATAAAATATCAACGCAGGGACACATTTATTTATTTTCTTTCAAGAAGCTCTACTATTCTGAAACGCAGTCAAGTTCCCAAAGGTTAGCAACATTTGGCTTAGCGCATTTTATGTTCTTTCTGTACCAGAATTAATGAGTAGTTTTGGGCAGTCTTCTCCAGGAGTTTGGATTTAGACATAATAGCTTGTCTGATTTTTTCTTTTTTAATTATCATGCCTGAATTTGTTCCATTTCCTGACCTGGAAAACATGACGGTCAAGAAAATAGGTTTTGTCTTTCAGAGCTTTTAATGATTTAGTTTGCCCACTTTGAGCCATAAATTGGTGGAGGCAGAGATGGAACAGCTCTGTTTACAGGCAGGCCTTCTGAAATCATTCACTCTGACACGAAGGCCTTTGGTGTCAGTAGGCCTGGGTTCCTTCCTTACAGGGCCCACTAATGGCGCTTCAGAAGTCGGTTGAGCAGTGCTTCTGGTTCCACTTTGGATTCTGTTAGTTTCATTTCCGTTATATTTGAGTAGGAGTGATAGACCCAAAACATGCTTTTAATTCATCCTCTCCTTTGACAGTCTTAAGGCTGTCCGTTCCACTTTCTGGAATACCACCTCTTGTTTCTCTTTGTATTCAGCCTCCTTGTTTGCCTCTCCATTTTTCTTAGTTTTTTCTTCCTTGAAAGACTGACTACCTGAGTTCGAATATCAGTTCTGCTACTTCCCTTGTGAGCTTGGGCAAAGATAGGCTTCCATTTCTTCATCCGTACAAAACAGGTGATAGATAATAGCATCTCCTTTTAGAGGGGTATTGAGTGATTACCGATTTGGCACACATAAAGGATTGAGAATAATGTGTGGCCCACAGTAAAGGTTGGCTGTCATGGATAGGATTGGGCAGGTGGAAGTATTGGTGGTGTTTTGAAGCAATACCTCTACCAGTTTTCTTACAATCTTCAAATCATGTTCATGAAAAGAGATTTTTGGGTGCTTCTTTTGAGCTCTTTAAGGCTTCTTTGATGAAAGTTCAGAACACAAGATGCTTTGGGCAGGGGAAATCTACTAGTAGCCAAATAAATAATGTGTAATACCACTAAAAGAAGGAAGTGGCATGCCCACAAGCTGAGGAATGGCAAGTAATTTAGTACAACCTTTCTCAAGGTCAGTTTGGCAATACGTATGAAAAGACTTAAAATGTGCATGCTTTTGACGTAGTAATTCCACTTTTGGGAGTTCTTCCCGAGGACATAACTAAGGATGTGGGAAAGATTGAGCTCCAAGAATATTCAACGGACTGCTCTTTGAAAAAGCAAAAGTTGGAAACCACTTAACACTCTCTGGTTAGGCAAATTATAGTGATTTCAAACAATGGACCACTATGCTGTTAAAAAAAAAAGTGTATTTATCGACATGGAAAGATGATTACAATATACCAGTGAATGAAAACAGCAGCTTCAAAAGCATCGGAGTTTGGTTTGCACAGTGTGATAGGGAGGGGACCTTAGAGGGTTGTGTACCAAGATGTTACAGTGGGCCTCTTTGAGTAGGATTAGATGTGTTCTTAATTTTTTCTTTTTTGGCTCTATATTACAATCTCTCATAGTAGACAAGTTTTTCTTTCTCAGTTTTCACTGTGCTGTCAAATGAAAACAGAAATGCTCAAAAAGTCCCAGTCTCATCTTTGATGTTTGAAAGTTCTGAAAACATTCTCCCTGAGAGCACATTGTATGTAGTTCTTGGCTCCTAGAGATCTAAGTCCCCGTCTAGGTTCTGCGACTGATAGTGAAGGAGACTTTGTACCATTACAAGCGGTCCTGGTCTTCATTTCCTCGTCTGGGGGATGGCTATGGAGGCGATAAAACTGCTGCCGTGAGGCTGTGTAGATCAGATCAAATACTGAATGGGAAAGTGTCTGAGGCTTGTGCAAGTATCATCTGGAACTTATTCTTAATCTCGAAGAGTAATTCACTTACCCCTGGGAAAGAGAGGCGTAAGTTATGATTGAACAGCCAAGATGTTATGATTCGTTTCAGCGCAGGTTGTGTAATTTGTACAATTTCTCGGGATTCTTCAGATAATACCCCGTCATCTTGTGGGGGTAGGTACTGAAGAACCCAATTCCTTATCAAACCGCCAGCGTTAGCCAACAATTTAGTGAAAGTTCGGATTTCATAGCACAAGAATAATTAGAGGGAGGAGATATTCAAGGTAGGCTTTTCTAGGTATAGATTTAGGAGTTCACTCATACTGGCAAACAAACATGGCATAGGAGAGCGTTCATACCGCGAAAACCTCTTACGTGCTTTGATGCGAAGCTTTAATTACGTTATGAAAGATAATTAGCTAATGCCAGGACAACTCTGCCAGCGTTAGAGATGAGGTAGCAGAGGCTTCATTTTAAAAACTTTGAAACATACTATTTTTTTGCATTAAAAATAAGTCCAAAATGTAGCTTAAAAAGAATAACTTAAACCTATTTACTGCTTGTTTGCGGTTTCCCAAGAATTGTGCTAAATAACTCGGTGATGTATCTTTTTTTTTTTTAAAGATTTTATTTATTTATTTGACAGAGAGACACAGCGAGAGAGGGAACACAAGCAGGGGGAGCGGGAGAGGGAGAAGCAGGCTTCCTGCTGAGCAGGGAGCCTGATGTGGGGCTTGATCTTAGGACCCTGGAATCATTCATGACCTGAGCCAAAGGCAGCCACTTAACGACTGAGCCACCCAGGCGCCCCTCGGTGATGTATCTTAATCACTGGTTCTCAAAGTCTGGTTTCTAGACCAACAGCAGTAGCAGCAGCAGCATCTGAAAACTTGTTAAACATGTAAATCCTTGGGCTCTTTTTTTTAATCAGACATCTGGAGAAATCAGAACCCCTAGCTCACTAATCCCTCTAGGTGATACCTTTGTGTGTTCAGTTTGAGAACAACTGATTTAAATTAGCGTCTTTCCAACGTTTGAGGCTACTATCACTATCCCTGTTCTACAGCCGAGGAAACTGAAGCTTGGAGATTTTAAGCATCTCGTCCAAGGGCACGGGTTAAGTACATGGAAACCCAGGGCACGAAATCACGTCTCCTTCCTTTCAAAGCCAGTGCACACTTTACCACTATTTAACCTGAAAATTCGTTGCTCTTCTTTTTCTTCTTTCATCTTCAACCTAAGTAGTCATATGTGCTGTGTTGAGGTGAAGTAACTCAGAATGGGCTGGGATCTGGGATTCCAAACGTTATGATGCCTTAACGCTCAGCTTTGGTTCCTTCCACAAATGATTCCTGAGAAATTGGCCCAGGTGTTCAGGTCAGGGAAAGGATGGTGGCTTTGGCTGCAAACCCCAGTGTCAATCTTTAGCTCTAATGAGCTGGCCTAAGTTATGTGGCTCCACGAAGACTTTATCAGCTTGATGGCAGCCTTAGTATCACAACTAAAACCAGGGGGTGAGGTGGGGGAGAATCTTTTTGGCCCATTCCTTCTAAGGCCTCACCCAGATCTTAGCTCACCAGCTTCTCATTCTTAATGGCAAGAGAAGGCAGACTAAAGGTAAAACACATCAGTTCATGGGCCAGAAAGTCCCTTCCCTCCAGAAATTGTGCACATTTTCTAGACCTGGACTTCTTTCCAATTTTGTAGGGAAAGAGTTTTCCAGACACAATTCTTAGGAGGTTTACAAAGGAAGAGAAGCTGCTTCTGCATAGGCCTTGAGCTTAAACCTCTTCCTGTGAGCATGCAAAGTTCAGTGCCTTTCACCCTACTTCAGTGTGCCATCCCCTTTAGCACCTGTCCTTCCTGGGCTTCATGGGGGAGCCAAGAGGAAACTTGAGCTCCCTCTAGAGGTCATTGGGATAGTGGTCATAAGGTCATTCTCACTGTTGACCAGAATCGCATAGCGAACCTATTTCTGTTTCAAAGTTTATGTTTATGGAGAAAATTAGAACATTTTTATTTGGAAGGAAGCTTCATAGAGGAGACTGTAGTCATATTTTTTTAAAGATTATTTATTTATTTGACACAGAGAGAGAGATCACAAGTAGGCAGAGAGGCAGGCAGAGGGAGAAGAGGAAGCAGGCTCCCCGCTGAGCAGAGAGCCCAATGCAGGCCTCGATCCCAGCACCCTGAGATCATGACCTGACCTGAAGGCAGAGGCTTAACAACTGAGCCACCCAGGCACCCAAGACTGTAGTCATTTTAAAGTGTTTTATCTTTCAGTTATCAGACATGTTTTTAAAATCTGAATTTGAATGGAGAAGTATTTTTTTTAATCCTTTGGAATTAAAATCAATCCCTCATCTCTCTCAGGCACCTTCTTTCAAGGAACAACTCAGAATACCTGTGGTATATTTTGTGGTCTGCCTAGTATCCATTTTCCTCTCCCCCTTTCTTAACACAACCCTGCTTTTATTCCGTTACGTTCTCTCGTGGGCAGGTATTTGAGGCATTACGTGTCCGTGCCAGGGGTAAATCATGATTGATATGGCCTTAACTACAAATTAGGGTCACCTAGGGGGAACTAAAACGTCTTTAGTGCTCAGGCTCCACCCTTCTTTAATTAAAACATGACCTCTGGTGGTGGGCTTCCTCCTGATTCTAATGAGCCTTCGGGATTGGTGAGCAGGTCACGGGGTTCCCCTTGCCCATGATTGGTGCTGTGCTCTTGTTAAAATGCCAGGCAATGAGACAGTAAGGCGAATGTCGCTGAGGATTTCTTGAAAAGTTTGCCTTGTAGTTTTACAAAGGAAGTTTACAAGAAGAAACACCTTTTCTAACTCTGGGTGATACTACGATTGCCTTTGATACCCGAAACTGTCGCAGCCTTCTTGAAAGCATGGGGCACCCAGCCCAGCAGGACAAGCTGATGTGCTGTAGATGACGTTGGTGAAGAAGGTAAGGGGTCTTTATTCTTGACCATATTGCCCTGGAGCCGCCCTATCTTCGGATTTATTTTTATGTGCAATAATACCTGCCCTTTGGATGGTAAGGTATTTTCCATTGGTTTTTTATTACCTGCGGTCAGAACTGTTATGATCCATTTATCTATCTTTCTGGGACTTAGCAGCAGGACTAACACTGACTTGCTATATGGTTTTAGTCAAAGCCTGGGCTGAGATAGCTCTTTATACAGTGATTAGGGCAGTTTTCAATTCCAGAGATGGATAGCCTTCAGTGGGGGGGAGGTACAATTATAATCATCTAATGGGGATTTTACAAAAAGTGACACATCTCCCATCTCAGCTCTTTGAGGGGTGGGGTGGATATATTGGAATCATGGGGGTGGGTATTATAGGTAGAGGGAGAACTAAGGAAATATTTTGAAAAAACTCCCTGACTTAGATATGTTTTATGTACTTATTATCTAAGAAATATTAGCTTAAGAAATACTAATCATTTGAACGAGAAGAATCTTTAAATTTCAACACTATACTAAGCCAGACCACAAAAATACCTAGTCTTATAGTCTAGAAATAACTAGATTATGTTAAACTGCTTCTGCCTCCATCAACTTCCTTTACAGAACAGTGATTTAACTTTTATCTTCGACATCCACAAATATCTGCATACTTGGATATACAGAGGTCCTTTGTATAGTTTGCTGTCTCCAAAAATTTCAGGGATTCTTTAGGACACCCATGTACCTCTACAAATCCAGTGATCTTTTTGCTTGCCATGGCCCCCAGAAAGCCAGTCCCCACAGCCATTGGCTCCGTGGCACAATTGCCCCGGTGGTTCCCTGGGGCTCGGTTCCCACCACCTAGGCTATTTTTGGTTCCATTTGGTGTCCCTGTGGCCCAATGCTGTTCTCAGTCTTTCTTTACCTTACTACTGCAGTTTAGTCAGCTTCCATTAATGTAGAGGCAGAGTTTTCTCCTTCTAAATTATGCTGTTAGGGTTTGCCACAGCAGGGTGTTTGGTCACAAAATATAAAGGTTAGTAAGAATCCTTTTAGCTCATGTGTCCAGCCCTTTCTCCAGAGAGTCTTTAGAGTTCTTGGCTGAAGACAGGTTTTCATGGCCAGAAACCACCACTTCCCTTGGACATGCCTGCCGTGGCTGGGCACTAAGAGCCACATTTCTTTCTCCCTTAGAGCAAGTTTTTTTTTTCAGTGCTCTCATGGTCCTTGTCTCCAGCCTGGCTTAGGTTCGGCCCCTTCTGGTCCATGAGAATGGTAGCTGTGTTTGAGCATCTGTGCTGTTTGTGGACGGCTTGCTCTTTTTCCCTCCAGAAAGTTTCCTTGTGGAAGGCGTTTTCCCCCTCTGGAAGGTTCTCCAACCCTCTGTGCACATCAGTAGGCACGATTAGATGAAGGTAGGATGACCGTGTCTCACTTGGCACACCCAAGGCTGTTACGGAACCTGTTCTGCTAGGACACCATGCTGTTGGATTTTCACAATCAGGGTATTGTTGGTCTATTATGCTGTTCAGTGTTCCGTGTATCAAGACACCACGTACTTTTTTTTTTTTTTTTTTTTTTTTAGG
>LNAC01000065.1:3640344-3654152 GCA_002007465.1 Ailurus styani
TTTTTTTTTTGGTTGTTTTTGTTTTTTAATTTTATTTATTTATTTGTCAGAGAAAGAGAGCACAAGCAGGGGGAGCGGCAGGCAGAGGGAGAGGGAGAAGCAGCCTCCCCGCCAAGTGGGGAGCTTGATGTAGGGCTTGATCCCAGAACCCTGGGACCCTGACCTGAGTCGAAGGTTGATGTGGGGCTTGATCCCAGAACCCTGGGACCCTGACCTGAGCCGAAGGCAGATGCACAATCGACTGAGCCACCCAAGTGCCCCTGTCCTCTTTCATTCAACATTCATTGCATGTCCATTTGCCAGGTCCTGAGGTATATGCTGGTGCAAAGTTGAGTGAGACGCGGGCCTTGCCCTCAGAACATTTAGACTGCAGCTTGGAGGTAGTTAGAGTGCTGTTTGGGAAATGTTGTGCTACAGCACTTGTTTTTTTTTTTTTTTTTTTTTTTCCTTAGAAACGACCTCTTCCATTGCCTCGGTGTTTGGCAGTCTCCTGTAGCTCCCAGCTCTGCTCAGCTGTCAGTTCCCTGAGTGGGGAGCTCCCGGTGAAGCAGACCAGCACTGCCCTCCACCCTCCCATGTAGCCTCCCGTGCTCTTAACCTGCGGTTATGCCTTTGTGCTTTATTTTTCTCCTGGTCTTCACCGATGTCTGAAATTATCCTGTCCATTTATTTGTAATCTAAAATCTTTGAGGGCAGAAACTGTCTTGTACACAGCTGAATCCTCAGTGTCTATAAATGTGTACTGAATAAAATCAGGAATGAAATCACACAGAGATACCCATACCCTCTTGGAGGAATTAGAGTCTTGCTAAACTTGGAGCTGCCAGAGCTGCATTTTTAAACACTAGACAGGAAAAGAAGAGTCTAGGAGGGCGTGCAGGTAGAGCGAGCAGCGTGTCCGGGCTCCCCGGGAGCTGCGGGGGGGGGGGGGTCCAGGATTGCAGGGGTTGAAGCCCACCGTGCTATTGAAGGGCGAGGCTGATCCGGCCTCCATGAGGCCCATCAAGGCGTGAGGTCTGACACGGGCTGAAGGCGACTTCATTTATATTTCAGGAGAATCAAAAGTGATTTTTCCAACTGGGGTCTGCAAGACCCAGGTTCTTGGGTTTCTCCACCATGTGAATCTGGAATTGCTGCCCTGGGAGGCAAGGGTATGGGGGAGGAGGGGAGCAGGGGTGGGGTGGGAACATGGTTAGGGGAGGCTTTTATCTTCCCTGAGAAACCAAGAACTGCACCATTTGTAGCCTTTCCCCTGCCTTGCTTCTTGTGGATTTTCATGATCTTCCTAATTGCCCTCCCAGCTCAGTCCAGGCCCAGGGCGTACTCATCTTCGCCTCACCCAAGGTCTGGTGGCACTTTGCAAATCGGTATTTAATAAAGCTGTGTAAGTAAATGCCATATTTAGAGTTCAGTTTTGCTTCTGCCTGGGGTAAACATCGGCACCTAGGTTCTTCTAGGTACTGGTAGCATTGATTGGCTTTTGTTTGTGGCAACAGTTGTCCTTCTATTGGATCTGTGCAAGCTGACTCATCTTTAAATTGAAATCTTAAAAAAAAAAAAAAAAGCTGGATAGCATGTTGGGTAGCATTTTATTACTTTAGAAAAGCTCTCCCAGCTTTTCTGTCACCAGCATAGGGCAGTGGAGGTAGTGCGCCTTCAAAAGCAGGCAGTGCTGTTGTCACATCATGGGGCTCACAGGAACCAGAGATGAATGAATGGTAAACCATCACACTCCTCTCAGCCTTAGCTTCCTCCGCTACAAGATGGAGGCACTGAAGCTGTTTTATATGTGGGGTTAGTGTGAATGTTAAATGGAGATGATGGATAACTAAACTATGGAAAGAACCTAGATGTCCATCAACAGATGAATGGATAAAGAAGATGTGATATATATATATATATATATATATATATATATATATATAATGGAATATTATGCAGCCATCAAAAATGAAATCTTGCCATTTGCAATGATGTGGATGGAACTAGAGGGTATTATGCTAAGTGAAATAAGTCATTCAGAGAAAGACAATTATCATATGATCTCACCGATATCAGGAATTTGAAAAACAAGACAGAGGATCATAGGGGAAGGGAGGGAAAAATGAAACAAGACGGGACCAGGGAGGAGACAAACCATATGAGACTCCTAATCTCACAAAACAAACTGAGGGTTACTGGGGGGTGGGAGGGTAGGGATAGGGTGGCTGGGTTATGGACATTGGGGAGGGTTTGTATGGTGAGTGCTGTGAAAGGTGTAAGACTGATGATTCACAGACCTGTACCCCTGGGGCAGATAATCATTATATGTTAATAAAAAAAAAGTGAACATGTTCATTTAAAAAAAAAAGGAGATGATGGATAAAAGCTTTGTACCCTGCCACGTAATAAGTATCCATTAATGCCAACTTCCAAATCTGACTTTACTCCATGAAAAGCAAGAAAGTAAAGCGTTACCTGTAGTGATGTGCCAAGTGAAGAAACTTCATCCTGTGGTGAACTCAAATTTGGGAATTTCTTGTTGAATTCCCTGAGGAGTTTTATTAGATGGGGCTCAACGCTACCTTAACTGCTTGCTTGTTTCAACACATTGGTGAAATAGGAGCCGGCGAAGTGTCATTGTTGGTAAGAGTGATCACCCATAGAGAGCGTAATTCTCTCTGATTCCTAAGGATCCAGGGTGAGCTATTGCCTCCCAGTTGTAATTCTGTATTGTATGTGAGCATCTGATAGGAAAACAAGCATTTTGCTTAAGACTGCAGAAGTCACAGTTTGTTTAATGACTACTACAGCTTGCTTTGTAATTATGATTGCATGGGCAATCCTGCACAATCCAGGGAACTTTTGGAAAGTAGTGACAGTAATTTACAGCCATGTGGTTTTGTCTGGATGCCTTAAGTACTTGGTCTGTGGCCTGTTTGCATGCTCCATTGCCTGCCTGATGGACCCATTCCCCACCTGCACTATGTTTCCCCTTCTCTATGGAACACTGTGGAATGAATACTGAGATTGTGGGACAGACAAAGCAAAGAGAGTCGGGAAAGGGAGATTGGATGTGTAAAAAATTCCTTTCACTGTATTTTTAGCTTTTCAGTCAATGAAAATCACTGTTTTATTTTTTTTTTTTAAGATCATGGAATATAAAGTTAGTGCAAATTATCCACCTTGGTGGATATCTAAAGTTTTAAAGGGACATGGAAAATTCCTGTGGGCTTCAGGTAAACTTCTGCGAATGTTGCCTTTTCACTGCGTATTTCTAAATAATTGAAAACTAAGTAAATTTTGATGGCTTATGGTTACTTGTAAGCATGTTTCATTCATGATGACAAGCTCCTTCAAAAAGTAAAAGCACCACATTTAAGTCAAATTCAGATTTTTGGAGAAAAACGGGAATGATAAAGTTAAGAGAAAACAGTAATTGAGCATCTAGTTTCTGTCTCTTGCTTTTGAAAATGTGCCACATCCTGAGAGGAAATTCTTATGTGTGCTACAGTCTCCAAAAGGAAAATGAAGATGTTGGTTAAATTCTTCAATAAGCCCGTCCCAAAGAATTTCCTTTGAAGTTGTTTTATATGCTTTTCTACTGAAAAACTTTAAGATAAGTTATAACTCTGCTTTGTGCTTTGAAAATAAATTCAGCACATTAATTGTATTTATGGGAGAAAGTAGTAAATGTCCCAGAATGAATACACAGCCATAATTTACTTGGAGGGAACCGCTACTGCCCATAAACTTCTCCTACTTGCCTCTTCTGGTTTATGACATCAGCCAGCCTCACAAATGAATCACTGCTTTGTGCTCCATCAGGTCCCTGCTCTATGCAGATTTCTACTGAATGCTTATCAAATAGGATTATTACTTATTACATATTTTCTTTGCTAATTTTCCAGGAGATTAAATATCGTCTATGTTTTATAGGGAGGATCTTGGTTTATCTGAGCTGCAGATCCATCTGGATTGAGAAATACTTGGGCACCGCCGACAGCATATGGGGTGGTTGTCAAGGATCTCTTTGCATCGGGAATTGGGAGGTCTTACTTGAAAACCTCCTCCTCCAGGGAAGAGAGGTGGGTCCATGGGCTTGATCTAATATGAAGCTGTGTCTTTGCCATCAGATGAAAGGGGTGACTCTAAAGCATTCTAGTGTGTAACGTTAATCCTGCGGTTCTGGATACAAACTTGAGTTCTAGGGGTTAAATGGCATGTGAGTAAAATAAAACCAAAATAAAAACCAAAATAGGGTGCCTGGGTGGCTCAGTGGGTTAAAGCCTCTGCCTTTGGCTCAGGTCATGATCTCAGGGTCCTGGGATCGAGGCCCGCATTGGGCTCTCTGCTCGGCAGGGAGCCTGCTTCCTCCTCTCTCTCTGCCAGCCTCTCTGCCTACTTGTGATCTGATCTCTCTCTGTGTGTCAAATAAATAAATAAAATCTAAAAAAAAAACAAAAACAAAAAACAAAATAAAACAAAACCAAGCTAATTATCTATCTATATAATACTATATATACATATAGTATATATATACATATAATACTAGATCTCTGCGACATGTTGGGAGCAAAAGACAACTTAGCTTCTCTTTGGGGTTGGGAAAACAGACATAGCAGGAAAGGTGGAGGGAGGCAAATGCCGCTTTGGCAAGGGGTGCTCCTGGCTGCGGGGCACGGAAGCTCTAGGTAACCCGGGTGAGGCCTCCGAGACCACAGCGGTGGCGTCCGTGCTGGAAGGGGATCTAGGCCCTGGTCCCATTACAGCCGTTCTGTAATAGCTTGAAAAGAAATGACAAAGGAAGCCTAAAATCTGTGAGAAGCCGTCAACGAGAAAGTACAGAGATTTTAGAGTCTTCAATACACTTAGGAAAATGAACGAAATGTACTAACCTCAAGAAGTTACTACAGCAAAATAAACTCAAGGGAAGTAGAAATTACTAAATCTAAAAGCCAAAAAGATAGAAAACTTTCTTTTTTCTTTTTTTTAGAAGACTTCAAAAAGATGTTAAAAACCAGAACCTTGTGCTTTGAAAATAATTATTAAAAGATATCCTTTTGACATAGAACGTTAGAGAGCATGAGCAATGAAAAATAACCGCAGAAATTAAAGCAATTAAAATATAAAAGAATTCCATGAAAAGCTTTATAGAAGCAATGTGAAAACCTAGATTAAATAAGTTTTTTTAGTTGCATTAACTCAAACAGAGCCAAAACATTAGGATAGACCAATGCTATTGAAAAACTTGCAATAGTGATTGAAATCTGTTCCTATTATTGGCACTAGTGCAAATTAATTTTCCTGGAAAGGTCTAGCAACCTACAAAGACCATATGATTTCCATATTAGATACAATTTTCTAGAAATGAATAACTAGGAGCCTTCCAAACTCAATGAATGAGCTGAGAGTTACCCTGATTCTAAAACCTAATGAGAATAATATAGAAAGGATGCTATAGGTATTTTATTTTTTTAGTAATTTTGAGTTTGTACTTGGCAACTAATTACCCAGTTTGCAAGAAGCTATTAACGGCTAAGTTTACCTAGTATATTCAAAATACTTAATTTTCCGGAACTTGTATGTGTAATTTTCCAAAGTATACCTGATTTGCCATCAAGGTTTACTCAGGAACAGGGTCAAGTCAGGGGAGGGGCCATCTGAGAGCAAGCAAGGGTGGAGCTCAAGTTGCCAAACATATTTCATGAAATTACAAAAAGACTGAAAAAATATATATATAAGCACAGGACAACAATAGTGTATCATACATATGCTACAAATTTCTGAAAGGGAAATAGGATCAGGTCTATGGACAAAAATAAGATGAAACTATAGTCCAAGCACGGGAGAATATATTGCTCTGGCAATAGGATAGTTCTAGGAGCTATAAACCCAAAAATAAATGGGCTCAAAAATTCAAGAGAATCAACTGGTTAATTCTTGGATTCCATTTTTAAATGTTTCTGTAAATTTGCCAATCAATTTACAAAACCATTTTATGTACCAGTGATAATAGTTTAAAACATGATGAAGTAAATGATACTGTTAAAAGCAGCAAAATAACAAATTAAAAATCTAAATGCCAAGAAGTAAATCTTATAAAATGTAAGGACTTTATGAAAAAATATGAACCTTTACTGAGAGACCAAAAAGAAAATCTGAATTTAATGAGTGAATCATAGAAAAATTAAAATAGCATTATAGAATTTTGAAAGGATATTCTCTCCCATCCTAACAAGAAAAAGAAAAATATACGAAATCATCACTTTTCTTGAACCCATAAAGAAATCCAAGAATGAGACTCAAATGAGGTTTCAGGGCAGCTAACCTGCCAGAAATTTAAGAAGAGGAAGACCTGGTCAAGGAGTCAGATACCAGTAGTATTTTGCTTCTAGAACAGAAGGAAAACAGGTTCACCATTAAAGAGAAAGAATAGTGTTTTCAGCAGTTGATGTTGAAACAGCTGGATCTCTATATACAAAAATGAATTTTGATTCATGGTATGGACCTAGTTGTGTCATAGCCCTCAATCCCAAATGCAGATCTTGAAATCCTAAGCCCCAGAACGTCAGGGTTTGAGTGTACCTGGAGTGTGGGGCTTAAGAGAGATGATTCCGTTATAATGAAGCCGTTAGAGTAGGCCCTAATCCAATCTGACTGGGTGTGTATAAAAAGAAATTAGGATACAGAGAGAACCCAGGGAGGTCTGCTCATAGAGGAAAGGCTGTCTGCAAGGTAAAGGTCAAGGTCTCAGAAGAAACAAAACCTGCTGATGCCTGGACATTGAACTTCCAGCCTTCAGAACTGTGAGAACATACATTTCTGTTGTTGAAGCCGCCCAGTCTGTGGTATTTTGTTATGGCAGTCCTAGCATACCATTCATAACTCAAAACAGATTGTAGACTTAAATATAAAACCTGAACTATAAAACTTCTAGAGTAAAATATAAGAGAATCTTTATGACCCTGGCTTAGGCAAAGATAGCCTAGATAAGAAGAGTTTTTAGTAACCTAACTCTTAAAAGAACAAATTGATCATCTGGACTTCATCAAAATTAAGAATCTCTAATCATTTAAAGCTAGTGTTTATAGAGCACAAAGACAAGCTGCAGACTAGGAGAAAATACACTTCTCTGATACAGAACTTGTATCTAGACTACATAAATAACTTCCAAACACAATAATAAGAAATCAACCTCCTAAAAAATGGGCACAAGATTTGAACAGTTACTTCACTCAAGAATATAGAAGAATGGGGAGCACATGAAAAGATGCTTAATGTCATTAGTCAGAGGGGAAACACAAATTTACGTCCACTATGTTCTATTACCACATACTTATTAGAATGGCTTAAGTAACAAAACAACTAAAAACCCCAATAATACCAAGTGTTGAGGAGGGTGCAGAGAAACTGGAACTTTCCTACGCTGCTGGTGACAAGGCAAACGTGGTACAGTGCCTTTGGGAAAGAGTTTAGGAATTTCTTTTAAAGTTACACATAGTTCACCATATAATTTAACATTTCCACTCATAGGAATTTACCTAGGATAAATAAAAACTTGTGTTGATCCAAGAATCTTGTAGTGAATATTCCTAGTGTTTTTGTTATCACCCAAACTGAAGGCTACCCAAATGTCCTTCACCTGGCAAAGGGTAAAGTAAGATGTGGTACATATGATGGAATACCACACAGCAGGCCAAAGGGACCGTGGACTGATGCCTACAACTATCTGAGGTGATTCTCAAGTATATTATGCTAAGTGAAAGTGCTAGACTCAGAAGTCTGCAGAGCATAACATTCCATTTATATGACTTTATGCAAGAGGTAAAACTACAGGAACAGAAAAAACATCAGTAGTTGCCGGAGTCTGGGTGTTGGGCCAAGGGTTGATGAACATGAGGGAATTTCTTTGGGAGACGAAACTCTTCCTCATCTTGATTGTAATGATTGTATCATGACTTCAAGCATTTGTCAAAAGTTATGCACTAAAAATAAAATGAATTTTATTGCCTGTGAATAATACCTTAATCAGTCTGGCTTTAAAAGACAGGCTTTGAAGAAAGACTAGGATAATAATCAGATTAATTTAGGGAAGGAAGGTCTTCCTAAGCAAGACACAAAGACTGCAGATTTGGATATGTAAAGATTTACTCTTCTGCATAACAAAATGCACTAAATATGAAGTTAAAAAAACAAACAAACTTGCGTTATAATAGAAAAATATTTACCACGTGTTCAGCAGACAACAGTTCATCTAGAATAGGTAAACTGTTTTCTACAAATTAGAAAGAAAAATACAAGTTGCATAGTTGAAAAATGTCTCCAAATATGAAGCTCAGTTCACTGAAGTATAATAAGGCAATGAAAATGTGCTAACTTAAATGTCATTAATCAGGAAAAAACAAATTAACAAATGACTTGGCTTTCATACGTTAGCTTGGCCCAAGCTATTGATGTTGTAGGGTGAGCGGGCACTCTCAGATGCTGGTCAGAGTGTTAAAATGGGGGAATCTAATGGAAAGGCAATCTTATGATATCTATTAAAAGTTTAAAGAAGCATGTCATTGACCCAGCAAATCTCTTATTTAAATTCTACTTTAAAGATACGTTTTTAAAAGCTGGCACTGTACCTTTAACAATACAAATTCAGAAACAGCCACATAAATACCGGTATTTATGCAGCCAATTCAAAGACAGGGTGAAGCTGTATGTATTTACATGGAAATGTCTGTAAGTCATATCGTCATGGGAAAAAATAAATTATACTTTAATATATGGACTTTCATCTGATTTACGTAAAAACTTAAAGGAGTTGAGTATGCTTATGTATGCATTATATAAATGAGGCTAATCGAACTTACTAGAGGTTACCACCATCTTTGAGGATCAGATGAATGTTCTATATGTTTCTATGTTTGAATTATTACCTTTAGAAAATACTTATAAATTATGTCATTTGAAAAAGAAACCAAATAGGAAAAATAAATATTATAGTCTATAGTGTGTTATGCTGCATAATGCCTGTGTTTTGAAATGCTTTCTTTAAAAAATGCATAGTTGTTCAAATATTTTGATCTGGTGCTGTTTGAGTTGTGATCACTTAGAGCATCACGAGTTACTACTAACAATGTCTGCATACCATTGTTTGCAACCTTGTGCGGAAATAGTTTGTCTTTATAGAAACTATTTCTCCCTTCTCTTGGGACTCTTCACAAGGCAATGCAGACATTCACATTGGGATATGTGATAAATACAATATTATGTAGGTAGCTCCTGATAATGCTTCTGTGACTACAGGGAACATCCAGAGCCAGATTTGAGTTTGTGGGTTTCCTTTTTCCATCAGAGTGAAACAGAGAAGGGAATATGACATGCTTGTATATAATAACTCTTTACAATATAGACAGCCTGTCACGTAGGATTTGAAGCACTTTGCATGTCAGTGTTTTTCTTCTTTAGTGCCAGTCACTGCGCAGTTCAGGCTTCCATCTGATGGGAAGATTTCACTATTAATCTCAACCACCTCCTTACTCTGCTCAGAAATGTTCTGCTGTCAATCAGTCATCACGTCTCCTTATTTTCTTGAAGGATGGTGTTATTAAACAACTTGCCTTAGGCCACAGAAGATATCAGTTGTAAAGCCTAGACAGAAATACCAATTCCTAGTTTAGTACTTGTATCAACAAGTCTTGCTACCTTAAAGGAACCTTTTTTCTTTGCAGATTTAAATTCAGATTTGCTACTGTGAAAGTAGTATACATTTTCCAATTCTAGAGGAGGTTCTTACCTGCCTGCTTTATAAGGGCTGTTGGGGGTTAAGAGGTTCTTTCTGTCCAAAGAGTCAAAGAATTAGGTACTGAGTTCTGAATATTGAATTCAGTGGCAATAGCTATGGGGTTGTTAGAAATCTCAGGCTCATTCTCCTCTTCCACGCACGGGGAAGGGTTGCATGACTGTACCCAATTACAGTTACGTGTAGTCAGGTGATTTGCTTTAGCTTTTAACACATGAAGAAAGTGATGTGTGTCGCTCCAGAGGACGGTTTTAAGAGACAGTGTGTTCCTTGCTACATCTTTTCCCCATTAGAGTGATAGGTGCTGTTCCAGATAATGGCTGCTCTATCAGCCTAGGTCTTAAAGGAAAGACAGCATGAGGCAGAGCCCTGTGTGTGATAAGATGTGATGCAGGTGAGGAAAAGACCTCATGCTCTGTGTTGTAAGCCATTGGGGTTGTTTATAACTGTAGCATACGCTACCCCCTTGTGACTAATGACATTTTCCTAGTAACATAATTTTTCCCTAATCCAAACTCTTAAAATTTCTTAATGGCATTGTAAGCTTAAAAAAAAAAACACAACAGTATATCATTGCCCTTAATGATTGTTGGCTTGCATATTGGTGTAATGGAATGATGGTGGGTTTGTTTTTGTTAGCGTTTATTTTTATTTTGACGATTTATTTAAACTAAAAAAAAAAGTTAACCTGTGTTTCTAAAATGTGTTTTTACAAGCTCCTATTTAAAGTAGCATTCTTCATTTCAGTTTCCTGATTATATGTAAGAGTTATAATGAAGACTTCTCATATCAAGAAATAAAATGAACCTTTATTGTATTGGCATATATTTCTTTTAAAGGTTAAAGTTGCAACCTTTTATTTTTTATGCACTCCTAGGGAAAGCTGACTGGGGATTACTTTAGGCATCTTTTTTTATTATTCCTTACCTGAGAATTCTAATGGTCCCATGATGTCCTGTTTGCTAGTGCTTATGGTACTAGTGATCATTCACTGAAGGTCGATGTTCCAAGCTTAATGTTGGGTTCTTGATATAGAGTTTCAGTGAATCCTTATGGTAACTATGCAAGACAGATGACAAAGCAACACTCAGAGAGGTTAAGTAATTACAGTGATTCAAAGGTGTTAGGGAAAGACTCAGAGCTAAAAAACTGAAAAGGAACATTGAGATAAGTGAGAAACCAGGAGAGTGGTGTCCTGGTATCCAACCAAAGGAAATTGTTTTAGGAAGAAGCAGTGTTTAACTGTGCAAAACATTGCTGATAGCTCAAATAAGATAAGGACTAAAAATTGACCATGAAATTTGGCAACGTAGGGGTCATTGTGATCCTGACAAGAGAAGACTTGGGGTGATAGTAGGACAGTCTGCTTGGCCTGGGTTAAGAGAGATTGGAGGAAGATGAATTAGATTGCAAATACAGACAATTCTTTCAGGGAGTTTTACTATAATCAGAGATAGGATAGTAGCTAGAGAGAAAAGCAATGCAGAGGGTGATTTAAAAAAAAAAGTGATCCAAAGATCAATTTAACATCAGAGAAATCATAGTATAAGTGTATGCTCAGGAATGATCCAGTAAAGTGTAGAAGATTGCTAATACAGGTGTCAGAGGAGAAAACTGCTAGAGGAATGCCCTTGAGCAGGTGAGAACAGGTGGCACCTCGTGCACGTTGAAGGCACTGACCTCTGACAGAAGCTTCAAGAGCACATCCACTTAACTCTTGGGAAGGTGAGTATGTGCTCCTGTGTGCTGGGTGGGTGTGGAAAAGGGTGAAGGAGTTTTGAGTAGTTCCATTTTTTTTTTTTTGGTAAAGTAGAAAGCAGGGTCCATTGTGAGGGAAAATGGGGGAGACATGTTGGGTGTTTCAGGGGAGACGGTATAAGCCCATTTTCTCTGGGAGTGAGGAGGAGAACAGACACAAGCAGGGGACGGCAGCCATGAGCAGTGGTATGTGATGCATTGTGACAACACAGGATTCACAGATTTTAGGGAAGAGAGGGAGAGAATTGTCTGGAACAAGAGCCAAAGAAAACACCCACACCTTCTCCAAACATTGGGATTCAAGGACTGGGGAGAAATAACAACAGCTTTTACATGTGAGCGATGCATGGCATGTAGTGTCTTCTGAAGGCCTCCAGGGCTGAATTAGAGCTAGAAGGTGAGGGACACATTGGAAGGTAAGGCTTAAGATAGACACACCAAGGGATGGAGAGGGTTAGAAGGGTGGTGCAGTGAGCACATAGGGCCTCCCCTTGACCTCTAGAGGTGAAAGGCGGGAGGTGAGTGTTGGCTGGCATGTTCTTTTGTGTGGGACTCA
Organism: Ailurus styani; assembly: GCA_002007465.1. Taxonomy (NCBI): domain Eukaryota; kingdom Metazoa; phylum Chordata; class Mammalia; order Carnivora; family Ailuridae; genus Ailurus; species Ailurus styani. Next base: position 3,652,434 of record LNAC01000065.1, read on the forward strand.
CTCAGGAGCCCCCTTAAGTGGACAAGCCTCGTACTAGAGCATTGTTGACAGGGAAGCACAAGTAATTAAGTATGTGAAGAAATGTTCAACTTTTACTTGAACCTCACATTTCAGAGAAATTAAATCACAACAGTGCATTTTTCTTTATCCTGTTGGCTTCACAAAAAATACAAGTTCAGTAATATCAGATGTTTGAGAAAATGGGAAGAAATGGGATGTTTCATGCCCTAGTGGTAAGATGATAAATCGTTGACATTCTAAAGAGCAGTCTGGCAGCAATTAGAAAAATTAATATATTTCTGCCTGACTCCGGTGATCCTATTCCAGGATATATTGGTCCATGAAAAGCTTTCACTGGTCCATGAGGGGACATGTAGGAAGATGTTCACTACAGAACTGCCTGTAGGAGCAAAATTTGGAGGCAGTGTAGATGTACTCACTAGGGACGTGGATGACAAAAATATAGTGTGATGATGCACGTCATGTTCATGATGGAACAAGGCCTAGTTGTATCAGAAAGATATGAGGATGAACTAGACCCAACACGTGGATATGTTTTAAAAGTGTAGTGTTGAGTTGGAAAAAAAGAACTGCTAAAATTTATAGTACAGTTTAACTCATGTAAATTAAGTGTTACAAGAATGCTATTTATTTCAGAAGATATATATACAATAAGGACGTGAATTAGTTATATTAGAGGGGGTGTCCAAGGTGAAGAATGGGGTTGGAGATGGGGATGAAAGGGGAATAAATGCATTAAAATAAAGGAGGAGAAGAGTTTGCAAAGGTGAGAGCAGGCTAGAAAGGAAGGAGTCTGATGAACTCAACACTGTACACCTGAAACTTTAAAGAAAAAATGTCAAAAAGATAATTCCTTTGTGATCCAGTTTTTGTTAATAGATTGGGCATTTTGCTAGCCTTTATGCAAAGATAAAGACCTTAGCAAGTGCTCTAATAATTTCAANCATGTCAAAAAGATAAATAATTCCTTTGTGATCCAGTTTTTGTTAATAGACTGGGCATTTTGCTAGCCTTTATGCAAAGATAAAGACCTTAGCAAGTGCTCTAATAATTTCAAACACTGTATACATATTAGCTTAATAGAGAGCATAGAAAAAAGGTGAGCTGGTTAAACTTAAGCATTTCTTGTTACCTCCATACTTCCAAGATATTTTTGTGTTAAGTGTTTATATCAACATCACAGTATAAGCAGTTACTTTCTACAAGTTGGTAAGCAATTCAAGAATGAGGACAATGTTACAGTACTAACCAAGGCAAATACTCAATAAATGTTTGCTGAACAAAAGTGGATTTTGCACACTGAGGAAATCATAATCAACAGTAATATTTTCAAATGCTGGAGAATTAAATCCTTCATATGATGTTATGTATTTTGTTAGAGGCTACCAAGGTAGCGTGAGTGAATCACTGAATTGTAGGGTTACTGGCTTCTTATAGAAGAAGAGTGTGTCCGGTGGAGCTCATATTTCTTATTATTGCTGCACAGTTGTTCATGTGCAGTAAAAACTACTGTAAAGCTTAAGGAGGTTCTGTGTAGTAATTTAGTATGTAATCTATGAATCATGATAAAGGAAATGTTAATCCAGTTGCCGGGTCTGAAAACCATGTTTGTCTGGATTGTAAAACCCCAAACATTTTTAGGTAAATCCATTTTAGGCATGAGGCTATCTCAACACAAAGATTTATTGAATTTTTTTT
>LNAC01000065.1:3655433-3682033 GCA_002007465.1 Ailurus styani
GATCCCAGGACCCTGAGATCATGACCTGAGCTGAAGGCAGAGGCTTTAACCCACTGAGCCACCCAGGCGCCCTTGATTCTTGTTTTGATTTTGTTTTTGCTTTTACCCTTGCTAGGCTGTTTACCTTGTTTTATTTTGTTTTTTAAGTTTCTAAATTTTAATTCCAGTATATTTAGCATATAGTGTTATATTAATTTCAGGTATAAATTTAGTGATTTAAAAATTCCATACATTACTCAGCCTTCATCATAAGTGCACTCATTAACCCCAACACCTGTTTCACATAGCACTCCCTCCCCCCACCCCCCCTCTGGTAACCACCCGTGTGTTCTCTATCATTAAGAGTATTTCTTGATTTATCTCTTTTTTTCTCTCCTTCGTTCATTTGTTTTGTTTCTTAAATTCCCGCACATATGAGTGAAATCGTACAATAATTGTCTTTCTCTGACTGACTTACTTGGCTTGGCATTATCCTCTCTAGCTCCATCCACGCTGTTGCTAATGGCAAGATTTCATTCTTTTTTATGGCTAATATTCCTGTGTGTGTGTGTGTGTATACATATCTTAGATAGAAGATACACACACACACACATGCTTTGTTCATCTAATGGTGGACACTTGTGCTGCTTCCATAATTTGGCTGTTGGAAATAATGCTGCGTTAAACAGAGGGGTGTATATGTCCTTTTGAATTAGTGTTTTTGTATTCTTTGGGTAAATACCTAGTAGTGCAATTACTGGATTGTAGAGTAGTTCTATTTTTAACTTTTTGAGGAAACTCCATACTGTTTTCCACAGTGGCTACAGCAGTTTGCATTTCTACCATCAGTGCGTGAGGGTTCCTTTTCTCTGCATCCGCGCCAACACTTGTTGTTTCTTGCTTTTCACGCTAGTTTATAATACAGTTGTTCTCAACTTAATTTCAACAACATGTATCTTTTTTGGAACTTTTGTCAGTTGGGAAATGTTGACAAATCTTTTGAAACATTCAATTGATCAGTCTTTATGTGCTTTTAGGAGTAATGAATAAGGCAAGGAATTTGAAAAATACATATATATTGCTTTCATTTCAATATTGCCATTTTCCAGTGGTGTTTTGGTGGTTCTTTTGTTATCTGTGCTGTTAATATTTTAAAAATACCAGTATATCATATTTGGAAAATAGATATTTATCCTTATGTGCCATTTTTTTATTTTATCTTATTTTATTTATGGTAGTTCTGCATATGAATTTATATTATTGGCTTTTTAAATCACAAAAGCAATATGTGTATCTATAGCATATCAAATAATATAGAGATCTTTGTCCCTGGCCGACATGTTCACAATGCCAGTAGCTTAAAAGATAACCAGTATTAACAGCTTGATGGATTGTCTTTTACATATTCTGTATGTTTAGACAAGCATATGTACACATATTTTATACGTAATCTTTTTTCCTTAAAACCTAATCCTGACAAAAGTAATTCCTGCTTACTTTAGAAAATTAAGTAAGGTAAAATAATATATGACTCAAATAATCAAAATTGCTGTATTTTGTTTCATCAATTTTTTTATGTTCTAAGAAGTATCTAACAATCACAAACTAATAATGAAAAATTGAATACTATGAAGCTATTAAAAAGTCACACAGATATTTTCTTTTTAATTACCTGCAACATCGTTTTAATGGTTACTTTATATATACATTATATATATATATATATTTAAGCCATTTCCTTATTGTTAGACTTTTTTAATGGCTGTATAGTTGACACATAATGTTTATATTAGTTTCAGGTAGACAACACAGTGATTCCAGAGGTTGTTGAGACATTTTTGCAATTCTAGAATGACAAGTAACAAAGGTAATAGAAGCACTTGTGTCTTATTCCTGCCTTTAATGGGAAAATCTCTAGGCTTCATTGACACTGAGAATAAAGAAATAATTCCATTATTTGGTGTGCTATTGAGTACTGATTTTAGATGTTCTTTATCATGCTCCATAATCACTTCCTATTTCCACTTCCTAAGTTCTTGATGTCTGGTTAAAACAGAAGGTTTAGTGAAGGATTTTTTAAATGCTCTAACTATATCTATTGAACTGATCAATAGCTTTATTTTTTAAGTGATCTGTTTTCTCTAATAGATTTTCCAATTTTAAACCTACATGTGTTTGAAAGTCTTATTAAATTCAAATTATTTTACCACAGCACATCATCTGAAGAATTTAAGGTCCCACTAGATCTCATTATAAGTTAAAATTTTAACTGCTGGTATAAAATAGTGAGTACAAATATTAGAACTCCTATTAACCACGGACTGGTGAGCCCCCACAGTGCTTTGTGTGGGCTCCCTTTCCCTGCACAGTTGTCCAGAAAGTGCTGCCGGGCAGAAACCTGGAGTAACTAACTTTAGGGCTCATCTCATTTGTTTGTCTGTCAGGGATCACAAGTCCTGCCTTGTATGGGGTCCAATATCTATAAAGAGTTCTTTTTTATATATTGTCTAATTTTTTAGTTGTTTTGGTGGGAAGGCAAGTTGATTCAAATTACTACATTATGGTCAGAAGTGGAAATCTAACAGATGTAATCTTAAGGCAAAATGCAGACAAGTTATATGGTTTTCTTTTCTTTTTAAGATTTATTTATTTAAAAGAGGGATAGAGGGAGAGAGAGAGTAAGCGCAAGCAGGGGGTGAGGGGGTTGCGGCAGAGGGAAAAGAAGACTCCCCGCTGAGCAGGGAGTGTGTGCACTAAATGGGACTTGATCCTTGGGATTGACCTGAGCTGAAGACAGATGCGCTTAACTGACTGAGCCACCCAAGTGCCCCTTTTGTGTCTTTTTCACAAACATTCCATTTGGACTGATCACTGTACTGGCTTTAATCAGAAATGATCTTAAGATGTAGAGTAGTAACTAGTTATTACATAAAGAAACAAATCAGAATTAATATAAATGGAAATAATCAGTTGCACTCTTACTAATATTTAATCAAAATTGATCCAACTAATAGGTTGGGTTTGGGTAGTTATGTTAAGGGTAATTTTTTGAGCTCACTTAGAATGATGGGATCTTTGGGTAGTGTTATTCTTAATATTCAAGAGGGATACATAATCTTTAAGAGGCATACACTGAGGTTTTCATGGGTGAGGAAAACTAATCGCAGAAGAAAACAAAAATCATTTAGGCTAAAAAAAGAAATAGTCAAATTCTTTTCCTTACATTAGAAAATCCAGATGACAGACTCTTTACTGAGAACCCGTCCAAGGCCAATTATAAGAAAAACAATTGTTCCTAGGCTGGCATTTCTACTGTTGAAGGACTACTTGTCTGTGGTGAGAACAGATGTGGTTGTTGACAAGAATGACAAGTCTTAAGTAGTAACTAAAGCAAGGAGGTTTTGTATTAACTGACAACTCAGAATATGTACACTGCAGTTTTTGTGAGAGTTTAATCATGAGCTGACAATACTCTCGCCTTCACCAGTGTTACCTAAGGAATCTGGTATTTGAGAGAATCTAACAGACATGTTCCCTATTTCAGTCTTAAAATTACTTCCTGTCTTATTTAAATCCTGAGAATGCAAGGCTGTGGGGTACCTTGTGCACCTTCCTCCCAAACGCATTCATAAAATATTACGTTAACTTTATGCTTGCTGTTTTTACAAAGGGTGGTCTGAGTGGAGTTCTTGTAATCACATAATTTTATAATCACATAATTGAAGTGATGTGTTACTTGGTGTGTTTTCTACGGGGTTTCATGTCATAAATTCCTGCTTGAGTTTTGTTCCAGGAAGTAGCACAGACTACAGAGACAAATGTGTGTACTTTGTTTGTCAGATAATGAAAAGAATGCTCTTCAACATGTCCCTCTTTGTGTTTCAACTGGCAGAAAATGCGAAGCTCAGTTCTGTGCCCAACCCAGATTGCCACTTAACTTCAAACAAAGGATAATACCTACTTGCCTTTTACTTCATGAGTATGATTAAAACTGTTTTATTCCAAATTACTCTAGTTTATATTTACCTTATAAGACAGTTGAAATGTTTTTGAAAGAACATGGGATCTACTTCCTAAATTGAAAAGGGAAGGGAAGGGAGAGGTATACAGAGCAGGTGGTCTGGATTGTTCACAAGCTAACAAGAGAAACTGATGAAGGTGATTTTAGAAATAAGGGCACATTCAAAAGTGTTAACATTTGGCAAAAACCACGAAGCTCTTAAGAACTGAGCAGGGATCTTGGGATTTGGACACACTTTACTGGATCCGTGTATCAATGAAAAGGTGACCAGATCAGGGATTTGAGAAATTAGACAGTAAGAAATAAAGCTCAGAGAAAGAGATTGTCTGTTTAATTAAAACATGAAGTGTGCAAGGAACAGGAGATGTGGAACACTGTATCTGAGGCATTTGTAAGCCAGGGATCTGATTTAGAGAAGAGCAGGAACCTACAGTTTTATATTTTACTTCAATTTCTCATTATCCTCTGCTAAATATGCTGTGTGGTGTGACCGAAAGCACTTGTTCTCCTTTAATTTAATTTTCTTTTAAAGGTTTTATGTTCAGGTGATTAAGAAAATATCTCTGTTTTTTAGGGGGAATTTATGTTCATATTGCTTTGTGTCATTAATTTTTCAGAAAAAAGCAACTTGCTAGTTTTCCTAGTCTTTTCATATGTGACCTGTTTTTATTTTATCAGTACATTTTTTTTTTTTTTAAAGATTTTATTTATTTATTTGACACAGAGAGAGAGATTACAAGTAGGCAGAGAGGCAGGCAGAGACAGGGAGAGGAGGAAGCAGGCTCCCTGCTGAGCAGAGAGCCCGATGCGGGCCTCGATCCCAGGACGCTGAGATCATGACCTGAGCCGAAAGCAGAGGCTTTAACCCACTGAGCCACCCAGGCGCCCAGTACATTTTTTTTTAAGCCTTCAGTAAAGCTTGGAGACCAGCGGCAGGCAAATCATAAAAGATTTGCTATAGTGAAAGTCTCACAAAGGAGGCGACTACATCTGTCGGGTTTGCTGAAGGATCCACTGTGATGCCTGGCCCAGCAGACACCTGAATGAGTCAGTGGATGGCCGTATGAATGAGTAACTCCGTGTCAGGGATCTGTGGTTCATAGGACAACTGGTGTTGGAAGTGGGGGCATTTAGGTACCCATAAGGGGAGAGGATGCTATTCCTTCCCTGTACTGAGGCTATAACTTCAGCAGTATTGCTTTTATGATCATGCTTCTGTTTGGGACTGGTGAACTGCAGCATTTCTGCCTCTGACACTGGACACAGACTTTTGTTCGAGAGCAGATACACTGGGGAGTATGTTTGTTAACAAGTATGCTTGGAGTCTCTCGAGAGTGGTTCATATTTGGGAAGCTGAGATCTCTTAGTACTTATCATGACTTAGATGAGGGATTGATCTCTCAGTATTTGTTACCTGTGGATAAAGCAAATGTGTATCGTATATAAGGAGACCAGGGTTCTAGGCTCGGATCTGCCCCCTCTTAGCTGAGTGCTTGTCGTTCTCCATTTTTGAATTTCAGCACACTCTTCTATTAAAACAACGAGGTTGCTTTTCTGATGTGTTTTCTAGATCCAAAGTTGTATGAGTCTATTTTAGGAACCAGGTCTGCAGTAGTTCAGATACTCCCCTCTATAGGATCCACTCATTCCTCGCTGAAATGAGAAACCATCTATTATTAGTCACTTCTTTTTGGAGAATTAGGCCAAATCAGGCCTCTGTCCTTGGCCCTTATTCTAGGGCTCAGGTTCTCAGAAGATGTCTAATGCTTTTGGTGTAAGAGCTGAGCCTTCCATTCAGAGACAGGTAGTTTTAGTGAGTTCATAACTTCATTTATGGAGACAAGTACATGCATAACAGAATTGTCACATACTTGCTTATGAGATTACTGTGTCAGCCAGCTGGGTACAAAATGAAGAGAGCAACACTGCATTTTACCACCTCTGCAAAATAGAAAGCGCTTTTGTTGTTTTTTCAAGTTTTTATGTTCCAGCATGCAACTGTGAAGTAGAGAAAAATATTATGCACAGCTAGGTTTAAAAAATCAGGTAAAAAAAGAATGACTCCTCTGTTCTTCTTGACGATTCCAAACAAAGTGTTATACATTTGGGAAAGGATGAAGAAAGTTTTTTGTTGCTGTTGTTGTTTTTTTTTTTCTGACTTCTAATGACATTCATTTTAAGGTACTCATTAGAATGAAAGAAGGAGTTTAAACTGAAAGAAAAAAAATCCCCATGCCAATTTTAACAATTTTCATTCCCACCCCCCCATATCTGATCACCTCTCCCTGGTTCTCTGTCCATGTCCTTCTAGTCCTCCTCACCGATGAGGGTAAAAAGATAAAATTGTCCCTCTGGGCAGGGGTGGTGGGGAATCCAATACTGGAGTGAGGCAGTCAGTTAGGAAGTGATTGTGGTTGCCCATCACCCACTCCAGTGATGAGAGTCTGAACGAAGACAGGCTCAGTAGGAATAGGAGAAGCGTGGTTTTGAAAAATGTCAGTTAAGCAGAAGGTCTAAATCAAGCTAGAAGAAATCCGGAAAGACTTGCTCCTCTGGCTCGGAGGCCTGGTAGATGGTGGTAGCACCAGCTAATGAGAGAGGACAGCAGGTTTGGGGAGAGAGGGTCTGTTAGGAAAACGTGTGGCTTGGGCTGTCTGAAGCCTCTCAGTGGTAACATCTGAGAGATAGTTGATTATGTAGATTTGTTACTAAAAGAGATTTGCAGGACTGTAAGCTTGATATTACTGCTTCTATTTTTAAAGCCAGGCAGCTGAGCTAAAGAGGTTAATTCACTTAGAAAAGTAAATTTACAACAGATGACAGGCTGGACAGTCAAATTCATGTGTGTTCTGTCCTTGCTTTAAACAGTTGGAGTCAGTCTTTAAAACAAAGGTGGTGGGACTCTTCTGAGAAAGCAAAGGTTTTTCTCTGAGAAATCTCTGTTTGAGTGCTTTCCTGTCATCAAAGGAAACTGTATTTGAGGAAAGCGTAAGTCTGGAAGAAGTTTGAATGCTAATATATCATGACCTTCACCTGCCTCCCCACCTTTATCTTTCCAAGCGGGCACTTGCTGCCCTTGAGAGAAGACACATGGAACAAACATGGGCTTTGGATAGGATCTGGGAGCTACACAGACCTCAGCAGCTCTGGGGTTTGCTGATTCTACTTCCTCTCAAATAAACCATTTCATGTGATGCTGTGGTTCCTGTGGTTACCGTTCAGGTAGGGGGTCTAGAGAGTTTACAAGCAAAGCAGTGAACTCTTTTTCTTCTAGCACTGTTGGTAGCCAGATGGCTTCATTCAGTTCTCTTTTTCCTCTCCCTGCTCCTCCCTCACAGCCTTTTTATTCCTCCCTCTGCTCAACACCACACCTGCCCCAGCCCCAGCACTGATCACTTAGCTTCCTTAGTTATGAGCTTTCTACCTACCCCTCTTTGTTCCAGCCTTCCCTAGAGAAAGTGGGAATTTCCTGGTACCACGTAAGTCTGGTCTTGACTAAGAAGCCAAAATGCCACCTATAAAAAGAGAGGGTCCTGCAGAGATTCCTGTTCTCAGCCTGAGAAAAACCCTATACCCTCTCCTAGCTGCACATGCCATCACTGGGACAGCCTGATGCATATGTAACATCTCTTCGCTGCTGTTATACGTCCTCTTCATGGGATGGTTAAAATAACCTTTAAAAAGTATTTTCCCAAATATTTTTCTTTGCTTCTTAGTTCTTTGCCCTGAATTTTAGTTGTGCCACCAGTGTAATCTCAGTAACTTTTTTTCATTTGAAGCCATTTTATTCCATTACCTACACTTTAATGCTTTGAAACTGCCATGAAGATTTTATAGACAAATTTTTAAAAGCACCACAAAAGCGAATGAGGGGCAATATATCTTATAATACCAGAATGCAATGGTATTACTCTGTATTTTCAGATCCCCTTGAATCTGATGATCCCATGAGGCTTTGTAGAATACATAGTAAATGCGAGCTGGTTTGAAATTTTGGGTGCCTGTGCTGACATTTCTCATTAGCACCTTACCAAGGATTTTAGTAACTATATGAAATGGGAGGCTCATTAATGCATATAAAATAAATTAAAAGTACCCGTTTTCAATCGATAAGTTTAAAGTAGATTTTCTTAGCTCTGGAACATCTGAGAGAGCATGCCACTTACTGGTTAAGGTGAATAAAGACAAGCCTCACACTACTAAAGGTACAAGGCAAGATTTGTCAGGTAGGAAATAGATGAGGCAAGATGAGCAGAAAATGCATGCCCTTGCCCTTCCAGTAACACAAGTCTTTTCTTCCAAGATAAATCCCTGGTCTTCTATTTGCTTATTTTTTATTTATTTCCGCTACAGAATTTTTCTGATAATGCTGGTCTTTTGCTGTAATCAGGGCTGTGACAAAACTTCAACAGTCCTTATGCAGCATTGTCCTGTTTGCATAGGATCAACTGGGCTTTAGCAAATACTGTCCTTCAGTGATGTGGGCGGAAATGATCTGGCAGGAGCTATGGTGATAGGGAAGGTTCTATCTAGGACATCTCATTCCCAGTTCATTGTGCAACCCATCAAGTGCCATTTCCTCTCCACTTAACAAATACTGTTCTGTATTGTTCTAATCTTCTTTATTCCATTGGACTAATATGTCCATTCTTTTGTGAAAGTCATGCATGGCATGAAAATGTTTGACTGTGATTAAAAATTGTTAGCCTTCACTTTTAGTTATAATAATAATTTGCAAATAGCAGATTTGCAAATTATTTAAATAGGTCTGTTCCGGTCTCCTAGCCTTTATGCCTCTCTCCCTTTCCTTATCTATTGGTTTAGATAGGGATTTTAGAGAGGACATTGTAAATTGGAATAAAAAGAATGATGATGAGAACTTTTCTCTAAAATATATATACAGCAGAACCACCAGGAGGGTTTGTTCAAATATGAATTGTTACACCATTCCCAGCCCTCTTACCCCCAGAGTTTCTGATCCAATAACCTGGAATGGGGGTTAGAATTTCTGTTTCTATCAAGTTCCCACCCACGTAAGCTGATACTGTGGGTCTGGAAACCACACTTTGAGAATCACTGCTAAATCGAATGTAGTGTTGAACTGAAATTTTTCTCTTGGTCCCTTGCTTTTCTCTTCCATGTATTTTATCTTTTTCTGTCTCCTCAATCCTGTCTCTTTAAATGGATAGTGGCAGCCGTGAGCATGCATATCAGGAAAACCTCAAAGCCTACCTATCCTCAGCCATTGTCTCCTTAGCCCTTCATAGGTTCTTTCTCTGTGTCCTCAACGTGCACTTACATTCCCCTTTGGGCTCTATGGTCAGGCTTCCACTGTGTCCCTCATCTTCTTGATGATTCTGTTCAGAAGAACTATCTTGGGCTGACCCAGAAACTCCTTAAAATTGAAATCCAATATTTTTACCTTTTCTCTTACACAAACAGTGGATCGGAGACACGTAGCCATTTCCCACTTCCTCTTCTTAACTATAACACATGGATTAGAATTGACCAGTGGGCTGGATCCCTGGATGGGTCTAGGCCTGCTTCTTTCCTAAGGGAGGGGTATTGAATTTTTGATCTATCTCTTTAGTTTCTTTTTTCCTGCGTCTTATACTTAAACACAGGCTGCTCTAGTCAAATAGTGGAATGGAAAAGCAAATGTAGGGAAAGAATATTCAGGAAAACTTTCACCCAGGTACAATAATCTCGCTGATCTCGGGCTTTTTCTCCACACTGTGTGGTTTGCATGCACCCCAAAGCCTTCATGATATAGAATATAGTAAATAATTAGGATTGCTATAATTTACAGAAGGTTTTAATAAATGCCAGGAGTAGACTGATGTTTCCATGACTTCTCTCTCATACCGTACAACACACAATGCAGGTATCGCTGTAGTCTTCAGTGAGGAAAGTGAAGGTTAGAAATCGAAATCGTTTGCTCAGAAATCCCTCCGTTAGTAATTGACAATGCCGGTATTTGTGCTCAGATCTCATCTCAAAGTCCATCTTCTCAACTCCATCATGTGCAGTCAGCAGGAAACTTTAAAAAAGAAAATTACTTTGAGAGGGAAAAATAATTTTGCTGGGGTAAGCTAGCTGCAGCTCATGCTAAGTGATCTGGTAACTAACAATAATAATGGTAATAGTATTAATAAATATTAATATTCCAGGCTCTGTGCTTTACATGACTTTCCTCACTTAATCTTCAGAACAGCAATATGATGCAGGTGCTACTGTTATCTCGATAGTAATTTCTGGTCCTTTTTTTCTTCTTTTTAAGATTTTATTCACTTATTTGACAGAGAGAGAGCACAAGCAGGGGCAGTGGCAGGCAGAGGGAGAAGCAGGCTCCTTGAGGAGCAGGGAACCTGTGCAGCTCAATCCCAAGTCCCTGGGATCATGACCTGAGCTGAAGGCAGACACTTAACTGAGTCACCCAGGCGTCCCTGTGCTTTCTAGTCTTAATGACTTTTACGTGCATTTCAGTTGAATCAGTTTACTTTTCGACATTATCTAAGTTTCATAAACTTCCTTGGGCTTGCTTTCCTCATCTGTAACATAAAGTGGTTAGATGATGGGGGTTTTCATGCCACTAGCTCCAACATTCTCTAAATCTGTGAAATAGAGGCTGTCTTATGAATTTTGTCTGTAATTCCAAGTTCTGCCTTTTATTTTTAGATGAGCAGAAGATGAGAGACATTCTTATTATTTTATGATAAACTTTTACTCACACAAGTCTCCTGTAGGTTTTTAATTAAAATAAAGCATGCTCATGAAAAAATAAATAGTATAGAATCGTAAAATGTAAAAATCCTCTTCCTATTTTTATTCTCTTGCTCCCCATCTCATACCCAGAAAAAATTATTTTTAAGTTTATATCGAGTCTTTAAAATTCTGTGTAACAAAATCAATTTCTAAACTTTATCTTCCATAGACATCCCGATTTTCTTACATCTAAGGTGTGAGTAAAACAGAAAAACATTCTGGAATAGTGGTAGGTACGTGGTTTTCTTGGATGTGAGTGCCCATCTTTGAAAGAATGAAGAAAACAACAAAACCTGATAAGGTCTTGTCTCTGGAAACATGTTGGATTTGGCACAAAAAATGGCTTCAGAGTTTTCCACCAGTTTATGGCTGCTCTCAGAGTCTTCTGGGACTGGAGTGGTGGACGCACCTTATTGATCTGGTAGCTCAGCTCCACCCACGGGGCAGGTTGGAGGCAGCAGTCATAGCGGCCAAGAGCGTCGACCTGGGAACCAGACCATTTGGATTCGCTTCCCAGGGCTGACACTTACTACATGTGTGCTCTTGGACAGCTTACCTCTTTTTGCCTCAGTTTCCCTGTGTGTGAGGTTGTTTTGAGTGTTAAGTAAATTAATATTTGTTCAGAATTTCAAATAGTGCCTAGAATATAGTCATCATTACATAAAGGTCTGCTAAATAAAATAATGCAGAATCCCTTTCTGTGGTCCCTCCTGATAGATTATCTTCTTCATAGTTGTTTCCGAATGCCTAGCATGGAGTTTGGCAAGTTTTTGTGGCTCGATTAATATTTTTGAATGAGCGATATTTGAATATTTCCAGAGTTAGGGATCAGAGCTCCATGTATAAATTCATTTCCTAGTCGGATAGCTCCAGATAATAGAAAACATTTTCCTTTAGTAACTCAAAAACTGTGCCACCTGTAACTTCCACCCATTATTTTGGTTCCATATTCTGCAGCAACTCACTGACTCCTACACATTGATTGGTAACATCTCATCACATATTTTGAAGATGGTTTGCATGCTCTTTCTCTTTTCAGAGTGAAGCATTCCTCGAGGTCTTACTTGATCCATTCTTAAAGACTCAACTCTATAATAAGTTGGTATATTAATTCAGGTTGAATTATTTATGCTTCATAGAGGTTTTATTTGGTATCTAGAAATAAACTCAATAATTACAACAAATACATTAGGGTTTTAGAATAATTGGTTTTTGTTTTCCTTGTTCTGTAAATTGGTAAGCAAGACATAAGAATAAAAGGTTGTGGGTTTTGGGGTCAGGCAGATGTAAGTATTCATCACCGGTCGTGTTATCCTGGACGGTGTGCTGTCTGAGCTTCATATACATAAAGCACTCAGAAGAATTACATGCAGTAATGTGTGTGCAAGCAATGAGCTCAGGACTTGCTACAGAGTAGGCCACTTAGGAATTTTAGTTGTCTTCAAACGTGGCTCTAGTTCTTTAACTTCAACAAACCTTAGATCAGGCTTTGATCATTTTCTACCTAGATGATTGTGTTTACTTCTTCCTTCCAATTTTTTCTTTATTTTGCTACCAGAATTAAAATTCCTAAATAGATTTTTATCATATTACTGGCCATTTTAGAAATCACTGGTGACCTCTGTGCTTATAGAAGAAAGTCATTTTTGCTTAACCAGATACATGACTCACTTTTTAAGCTATTTTCCTGGCCTCACTCTCTGACGGTTTTTCTTCTGATACTGTGTACTCCTAGTCAGACAGCAGGACGGCCATACAGTAGATGCTTTCATATCTTTGGATCTTTGTACATGCAGCTTCTTGAATGTAGAATGCCTTCTACTCTCTTACTTGTAGTAACCCTTTACCTCACCAGATCCTTCCTATTCTTCTGTATTTGTTCAAATACCTCCTCCTCTATAAAGCCATCCCCAAATCTCCCAGACAGAATTCATCATTTGCTTTTATAGGATTGACTTAACACATGTTTATCTCTTTGCACATATAAACCATTACCTTAGCTATTCATTTATGTGTAATTGTAGTTGTAATCACAATTAGTATCTTATAATTAAAAATATTTCTATTTCTATTTGTTTCTATATATATTAAAATATATATAAAAATATGTGTTGGAGACAAAAGAGTCTCTGAATGTGGTAATACCTCAATAATTCAGGTAGTATTTCTTCAGACTTATCACGTATGAAGCATTATCCTAGGTGTCCTACAGGTAATGAATGATTTAATTCCTTACCATACCCTGTAAGGTTGCTACTAGTTCTTTATTTCATTGAACTTTAAGATCTATCTTGTTTGCTTAGCTGTTGCTGCATAACAAAACTCCCCCGAATGTAATAGTCTAAAATAATAAATACTCTTGCTCAGGAGCCTATAGAATGGTTTTGCTGATCTGGGTGGGCTCAGATAATTTTACAAAAGCTCGTTCATTCATCTGTGGTCCACTGGTGGGTAGGCTAGATGCAGAGTAATCTAGCAAGACCTTGGGTAGAGTGAATTGGCTTTATTCCACATGGTCTCTCAGCTTCCTAACAAGTTAGTGGCAGGGGGTCAGGGGTGCATTTTCCTAGTAATGGCAGAGTCCAGATGGAAGTGTGCAAGACCTCTTGAGCATCAGTTTGCAATGGGCTCATCATTATGTCTGTCATATTGTATTGACCCAAACAGGTCCTAAGGCAAGTGGAGATTCAAGTGTTGGAGAAGTAGACTTCTTGATGGGAGAAGCTGTGAAGTCATGTTACAAAAGATGTGGGTTGAGGGAAGGGAAGAGTTGGTGCCATATTTACGACCAAGCTGCCACACACCTTTTTTTCCTGCATTGTGACATCTCTGAAATTGGTCTCCTAATCATTGCTGGCTTCGGCCTGGATTTCCTTCAGATTGTTCCAGAGACACTTTGTGTTTGTTTCTGCCAGTCCTGGAGCATGACCAACCCAAGGCCGCTTTCTTTTTCTTTTCTTTTTTTTCTAAAGATTTTATTTACTTATTTGACAGAGAGAGATCACAAGTAGGCAGAGAGGCAGGCAGAGAGAGAGGAGGAAGCAGGCTCCTCACCAAGCATGGAGCCCGACGCAGGGCTCGACCCCAGCACCCCGAGACCAGGACCCGAGCCGAAGTCAGAGGCTTTAACCCACTGAGCCGCCCAGGTGCCCCCAAGGCCACTTTCAAATTCCTTTTGGAGGTCTTTCAGACCATGATGATAGTGTGAATCCAGCCTACATGGGTCCTGACTTCTTGTTTATATTGCAGGGGACTGTTTCTTCCCTTGGCCTCTCTGTCAAAGTGGATGCATGCAAGTTTTCTGGTTCCCTTCTCTGTTTGTCAGGTCTTTTTCTCATTTTTTCACACTGAGGTCACAACCCTTTGATATATTCACTTCACACAGGAACTTCCTTTCAACCCCCTGCTTTGGGTGTTTTTCTTTTGTAGTAGTGTATAGAATAACGGTGTGTCTTACGATGAAAGATATCTTAGATAAAATATGGTATATCTCTAATATACAGATGAGGAATTTGAACCATGATAAGTTTAATTAAGTTTCCAAAGGTCTAGCTGTTAAATGGTAGAAGGACTGAAGCCCAGAGACTCTGGCTATAGAGTTCTTACTTCTAACCACGCCATTATCCAATTACAGAACTGAATATTTAACTTTTAAAAGTGCATTATGGCTTAGAAATTTCCATATATTGTGCCTTTTATCATCATTTGCCTTGACAGTAGAGGAGGTTACATAATTTAAAATGTATGTGTGTGTATATATATATATATAAAGGATCAAATATAAATAATATGCTTTGTCTTTCAGGTAATACACATTATTTTGTTAGTGACCTAACTGGATGAAATTAATAATATATGTTGTTCAAGATCTGGAGTAAGTCAATATATTAAGAGAGACTTTCCAGCAGTTTCTTAAAAAAAATAAATAAATAAAATTCTATAATCATCTTATTATAATTAGCTCTGTCTCCATCTTTATATAATACGGAATCTCTCCAAGACTATAAGGCCCATCACTATCTTTTGTCTGATAGCTGTGTCTAGCTACTAAATTTTTTGCTATTAAGAAGAGGGGCCAAATAATTATTTGAGTCACTCAAACTTTTTAATTGAAACGATTCATGTGCAATAGACAGCTAACAAATATTAATAAAAAGATAATGAATTAAAACCCTAATAACAAGAACATTTTTATCTAGCTGTGAAAAAGTTATGATTTTGAAATTTTAGTATTTAGTTTTTTAATTTTGCGAAGAATTACCCTGTTGCCCTAAGCTGTTGTTTTTTTTTATCTAGCTTTACAGTTTAGAAATATTAAACACTTTTTAAAAAAATTTCATACAAGTTGAGATAAACTCTGAAATATTTGCCAATAAAGAACCACAAGCTTTTCTCAGGCTGCAAAGCAGCAATGGGATATTAAATATTTAAAAACCCCACAAAGTTTTCTCTCTGAGCTGCCAGCCTTTTCTAAAGAAATGTATTAAAGAATTCCCTCCAGTCTCCATAAGATGCCCACATTTCATGAATATAGGTAATACCTTTCCTTCTGTGCTATAAATAAATCTAAAATTTCTTTTTACTGAAACTCTTAAAAGTAAATCTATGATACTTTTTCTCATTAAGCTCTAAGGAGGTCCCCAAATAGATTTCACCACCCACAAATAGCCAAGCTTTGGTTATTGCAAAATGCCCTAAGTTTCTTAGTCTGGCACCTCAGTACGTGGGTTTTTAGTCTTCTTCCAGTTAGAGATGTGCAGTGTCAAACCACAATATTAATAAATAAGACAAATAGTTCAGAATCTTTTTGATTTCTTAAATAGATTTCTAGGCATACATAGTTCAACAGATTTGGGTGTTGACATATGTTATACCCCTTACTTCCTTTTGGGTAAACAAAACAATGATCTTCTGATAAATAAACGTTTTTCAATTATTTTTTGATACAAAGATTCTCTCCAAAATGTCATATATTACCAATTTTGCTCTCACTTTTTTTTCTGTTGGCCTTTTACTTGGTATTTTTCTTCTTTCTCATCTTTTTTTTCCCCTTTCTCTTTTTCTTTACACTGCATTATATTAGTTCAAAGAGATTTTTGTCTTTCAGTCTCAAAGCACGACTAAAATGTTAAATATTTAGCTGTTATTCTTCATAATTATTTGGTTGTTATCATACTATGTATTTCTCTTTTAAAGTCAGTTTTTCAGGCAATGTCTGTTGCCTTTAAAATTTCATTTATTTTCAGCATAAATCTGTAAAAATTACTTTTTGTTCAACAAATTATTGATAGATACAGCAACACTAGAGAAAGAATAGTAACTAACTTTTTTACTTAGTAGTGTTTTAAATGTTCTATTTGCCTCAAAATAATACAATTAAACCAAAGAAAATGTACAGTGCTTTTTAGTTTGAAGGACTAAGTAAAAACAAAACAAAACAAAACAAAACATTACTCTAAGAGTAGGTCTGTTATGTTGATGTGGAATTTACAGAACTATTATAGTGTAGAGATTCTGAAACATTTTTGCTTAACCTGTTCAGGAATGGAATGAAATTAAGTCTGTGCGATAGTCTCTAGAGATGGCCGGCATCAGTTTCTTCTGTTTCTGTATATACCTGCCACTCCTCTATCCAAAAAGAGAGTATAATTCTTCTCCTTGTAATTCTGGGCTGGCCATCTGACTGCTCTGATCAATAGACTGGGGCCGAAGTGGCATTCTAGGTCTTCTGGGTCCTGGCCTTACGCACACTGTGCACTTCCTATTTCCTCCTCTTGGGAACCCAGTGGCTGTGCAGTGAGGAAGGCCAGTAGCCACATGGACAGGTCCACGTGGAGGAGAACCAGGGGCTCTGCCTATCAGCCCCCACTGAGCTCACAGATGATATCAGCTCCGATTTCCTGCTGTATGAGTCAGGACTTTTGGACCTCACAACTGATGCGGGAAACAAAGACAGAAGAAAAATGATTAAATTTCCTTACTACTTGCGGCCCACCGACAAGTCCTTGAAATGGGCAGACTTTTATAGTGCATTATGTTAGTTCAAAGAGGTTTTTGTCTTTCAGTCTCAAAGCATGACTAAAATGTTAAATATTTAGCTGTTATTCTTCATAATTATTTGGTTGCTATCATACTATGTATTTCTCTTTTAAAGTCAGCTTTTCAGGCAATGTCTGTTGCCTTTAAAATTTCATTTATGTTTTTTTTTTTTTAAGATTTTTAAATTTATTTCACAGAGGGAGAGAGATCACAAGGAGGCAGAGAAGCAGGCAGAGAGAGAGGGGGAAGCAGGCTCCCCGCTGAGCAGGGAGCCCGATGTGGGCCTCGATCCCAGGACCCTGAGATCATGACCTGAGCCGAAGGCAGAGGCTTTAACCCACTAAGCCACCCAGGCGCCCTAAAATTTCATTTATTTTCAGCATAAATCTGTAAAAATTTCAGGAGACTTTCTGAAGAGGGACATTCTTCTAGGAACTCCACTGCCTGGATGTTGACACTTTGCTTAAGGCAAAAGGCAACCTTAGTCTGACCCCCAGGATCCTCTAAGTCGACTTTAACATATAAAAATTCCTTTGGAAACTTCTTTTATCTCTACCTTCCTCCTCCCCTCCAAGATACATGTTGGCAGTCATCCCCAAGTATATGAGTCACCCATATACATCTGAAGGGTCTCATTGAGTAAGGGACAGGCGGGGCTAGGTAGGGAGAAATAGGTAGGGGGCTACTTCATCAGCCTCACAGAAATCCAAGAAATGCTGTGGGCTGACGAAACCAGAGATAAGGGAACAAACCAGACCACCCTGCCCTGGGCGTCAGAGGTGGGGTCTTTTTATGGCGGTCACATTGTGACCAACAAAGAATAACCAGACCCCAAAGAAGAGGTAAGTCAAAGATGTCACAAGCATGTTAAGGCTCCCTGGTCAGTTCTAAATGAAAGGCTGATG
Organism: Ailurus styani; assembly: GCA_002007465.1. Taxonomy (NCBI): domain Eukaryota; kingdom Metazoa; phylum Chordata; class Mammalia; order Carnivora; family Ailuridae; genus Ailurus; species Ailurus styani. The sequence goes on from LNAC01000065.1 coordinate 3,673,143, forward strand.
GTGGAGGCCCACAGTGGCAAACCAGTCAGGATCCCTCTCCTGAGAGCTTTTTCTGCATCACTGCTTAATACAATTCTCTTGCTTGGCTCCTTCTTTGTCCCGGAGATTCACTCTTCTACTCCCTGAGACAGGAACCTCGCTCTCCAGCTTCACAACCATCTCAGCATCCCAACCTATATCTTGTGAAGCACAAAACACACCCCGTCAACATGCATGCATAGGAATATGTAACTGGTGTTAGCATGTGATTCTGTGTAAGAGGAAAGATGAGGAATAGGTCAGATAATTGGCACATAGGGAAGATAATAGGGGATAGGGGATAGGATAATAGGGGATAATAGGGAATAGGTCAGATAATTGGGGGATAGGGAAATGGTACCAGAAGAGTGCGAGGCAAGTTCAGCATTCTGAACTCCACACTGTTCAGTTTCTCATGGTGAACTAGGGGGCCATTTTGCATGAATCTCTAAGTACTGTCCTTAACTGATGGGGGTACTGAAGGCAAGCTGAGGACCAAGCAGAAGCTGACACCCTGCGACCACCTCCACCCCCCACTCCTGGGTGGGACATGTGTGACATTCTCCCAGGAAGCTCCCAACTATCTTAATGTTAATGCCTTGCTAGAGGGGAAAAACAACCTTAACTTGACAATGGCAAAGCTTCCAGTATCTTGTAGGGCCTCTTTAGCATATAAAATGTCCCTTTTTCCTTACCTCCTCCAACCCCCTAGTATATATCCAGCCACCCCTCACAGCCCAGGGACAGCAGCCTCCGGACTCCACCCCACCGCACCTCACCTGTATTCCAAAACCACATCGCTTACCATGCCCTCAGGACTCAAGAGGGAGAAAGCTAGTTTATAATCTAAAAAGGCTGTGTTACTTTTAGCCAATCAACACACCAAGAAGCTGGAAAGGTGTGTGGATAGGCGCTTCCTAACCTCAGTAATTCTTATGCATCCAGACTACAGCAGGGAAGGGTCAGGGGGCAGGTCTCCTTCACGCTGTTCACACTGTTCTCCTGGCTTCTCAGAGCATTGATGTTGATCTTGTCGCCTTTCCTCTTTTAACGTTAATTCTGTTCTATCTGTCTTGTGACCCTCACCTGCCCTGATGCTAGTATTGGAAGAAGGTAGTTTGAGACAACCCCCCCCCCAGGAGTATAACCTGAAATTCCATGGTCTCCAAGACAATCTTGCATTTTACTGCAGTTTTAATGACAGTTTTACTTAGCATTATAAGGGTTGTTATTCTAAAATATTGAGTCTCTTTTTTCTTTCTCAATTGCTTTACAGAAAGCAGTCTTACTTTTCTTTGCATTGNGCAGTTTTAATGACAGTTTTACTTAGCATTATAAGGGTTGGTATTCTAAAATATTGAGTCTCTTTTTTCTTTCTCAATTGCTTTACAGAAAGCAGTCTTACTTTTCTTTGCATTGTGTATTCTGTATCCTAGGCAACCCCTCTTTGCCACTACTCCCCTCCTCCACACCTCACAACCTGTCACAAAACCACAGCCTCAGATTCCAAATCAGTAGGTCTTTTCGTTGATTTTTTTTTCCAGAATATTTTCAGTGCCTCAACTTTTCTGATGAAATTAGTCTACTTATATAGGTAGGAGCCCCCTTTCCCCACACAAAGGAAAAATGCCTTTATTTCTGTTACTGACATACCAAGGCTTTCTTAAATTTCTTTCCTGCAGTTCAGAGTAACTCATCTTATTGGTGTAGAGACTGCTGGGTTGATGAAGTTTTTCCTTTATTAAAATTTTACCACAAATTCTGGAGATTCTGAAGCATCTGGAAGAGAATTTTCAGGGACATTAGACTGGGTATTAGAGTATTCTCTTAAGGTCATGGTAAAACCTCGGCTCACCTAACTGTGGGAGCCAAGGTGACTGCCTTGTATAAATACCCGTGATGGTCCTCTCCTGGCTTCCCGAGGGTCTGTGAGGTCGCTCCTTTTATTCTTTTGTTAACTGCTACTGGCTACTTTACACTTTAATGACTTAGTGAAGTGCACTTGCCTGGGAAGCCATTAACCATAGGAAGTAACTGCTAAGAATTTTAAGGTTGATTAGAATATTCACAAAAGCATGACTTAAGAAAAAAAAAAAGCAAAATTAAAATCAAGGTATTATAGCAAAAGGGAAATATTTTTTGTGTAATAAAACCAAAATGAAGTTAGGATTCAAAATCACTGAATTCCCTTAAGCCTTCGTAAACTAGTTTGTGTAGTGTTGGCATGAGGCAAAAATTCAGACAGTTAATGGCAGGCACTAAAGCCAACACAATAATACCAGAATCCATTTTAATTGTATGAAAGGTTTTATATGTGGAACCTAATAGCACCAGCCAAGCTTTTTGAAAAATTTAAGCATATTATGAAATTTTATAATCTGAAATAACCAATTATGACTTTTTAAATTATTAGACTATAGTGAATCTTTTTATGTAGTGTTTAGAAATATAGGTGTTATGTAAAAGTAATTACCTGCAAATGCACAGAACTGTGAAGCATCAGCCCTATTCTAAGGAAAAAGGGAATACAAATTATCATCCAGATATTTAAAAATAAAAACAAGCTGGCTGATTAAAAAACTGGGGGTCGGTTCAAAGGTAGATTAAATTGATTTCTTGATTAATTTGTTAAAATGCTCAGCTCTCAAGAATGGAGAGAAGCCTGTTTGGAGACCTGGGACCTTTGGGTACATATAGAGGTCATGTCTGTATTAAGGAGGACAGTACATTATTTGCACAATGCCACTCTTTCTACATGTTTGTCATGAGTTTCTTGAAAATTAATGATAGTCTTCAGAACTAGAACCTACAGGGACTGACAGCAGCTGACAACATAGCTTGTCCCATACTCCATTAATTAATAGGAGAATTAGGAAATATTTCAACAGGACAAAAAAGCTGATGGCAGATGTTTTACCTTTATATTAGGTGTACCATTGGGGGGGAGAACGCATTTTATTCAGGAAAACAGACACAATGAAGGATGATATGAAAATAATTTATTAAAAATTCAAATAACTTTATTTGTAAGTGATCTTAAATTTCAAAAAGCTCCATTTCATTTTCACATAATTCAGTGATGGTTTTTTCTATTCTGTCTCAAATGCTTTAAAATATTGCAGTTTCAGGGCACCTGGGTGGCTCAGTGGGTTAAAGCCTCTGCCTTCGGCTCAGGTCACGATCTCAGGGTCCTGAGATCCAGCCCCACATCAGACTCTGCTCAGCAGGGAGCCTGCTTCCTCCTCTCTCTGCTCTGCCTCTCTGCCTACTTGTAATCTTGAGAATAAGAACAATCCCTAATGTTTATTAAGCACTTTTCATTTAGTCAGCGTGCTCAATACTTAAGAGGAATGAGGCAATATCAGATTATTGTTACTGTAATGGTGCGATGTGTATGCCCATTTCATGGGTGAGTACATCGAGTGCTGCGGGATTAAAAGCCTTGCCCAATGCCTCCCAGCTAGTAAATGGTCATGCATTATTTCAACCCAGACTGGATCCAGATCCCAGATTTTCAAATTAGGAATTCACAGAATAGCAGAGCCCGGGTGGGGATGGTGGTAAACATAGTTGCAGACAGGTTCCTTTTTTTTTTTTTTTAAGATTTTTATTTGTTTATTTGACACAGAGAGAGAGATCACAAGTAGGTGGAGAGGCAGGCAGAGAAAGGAGGAAGCAGGCTTCCTGCTGAGCAGAGAGCCTGATACTGACTCCACCCCAGTACCCTGAGATCATGACCTGAGCTGAAGGCAGAGGCTTTAACCCACTGAGCCACCCTGGCGCCCCTGCAGACAGGTTCTTAAGCTCTCAGTGAAAACAGAGCAAATCATTGTCTCCAGAATAAGTCTAGTAAGTGCCCTTATTTCAATAAAGCAGATGCTGTGCAGTTTTACCTTCATATTTATGTGCTCGTCTTTCTGCTTTATTTCTTTTATGTAAATTAGGGCATTGATTTGAAACCCAATTCACCTAGCACTGAACAGGTCCTGTTCTGAATTCCAGGATGCCTGGGAAAAGCTTTTGTTAAGAGTAGATTCTTTCTCTATTTCTCATTTTGTATTCCTGTGACCTCATATTTGCTCCCAGAATTCTAAAATTTCAGGTTCCAACCACTGTTTAGACATTGACCCTTCTGCTTTCACTGTGAGAGTGACAAGTAGGTGACAAAACAGGAAATGTGGAGTTGAGCTATTGCAAAGCTCTTTTCTGAAGGGGGTCACAGATTTCAGGAGAACGCTCTGAGCCTGTTTTAAGAAGTTACCAGGCTGTTTGATCATAGAAGCTTACAAATAATTGTTAACTCTAATTATTGGTATATGACTGCAAATATTATAGATTTTTTTAAAAAAAGATTTTATTTATTTATTTGACAGACAGAGAGACAAAGTGAGAGAGGGAGCACAAGCAGGGGGAGTGGCAGAGGGAGAAGCAGGCTTCCAGTGTAGCAGGGAGCCCGATGCGATTCCTGGGATCATGACCTGAGCCGAAAGCAGACGCTTAAGGACTGAGCCACCCAGGCGCCCTGCAAATATTAAAGATTAACTTTAATAAAAGGCTTGGAAAATATTACCAGCCCCTGAGCACCCACCACTGCTCAGAAGAGTTCCAAACTTGTATAAATTTATTCTAATAAATGTCCTTCTGGTTTCATAATAGAAGGAACAAAGAATCTGGAACTTTCTGCCCCTTTGTATTTTAAAAGTCTTACAAAGATAGGAATCTTCGTAGGGGAATTGAACGTCCTGGTTTTTATTAAGTCATGCTAATACAATAACAACAATGATGGTGAAGGCTACCATGTATGGAGTCCTGTTATATGCTTCTGGGAACCGTGCTTAATAAACACTTTTAAGCGTTTATTATCTCATTCCATCTTTATAACAACACTAAAGTATTATTCTAAACGGTCCCCTCTTACCAATGAGATTTGGAGATTCTAAATAGCTTGCTCAGGGTCATACGGTTAGTAATGGAGTCTAGTCTTAAAACCTACAGTCTCCTTGTAGGATACTGAGACTAGGAGTCTAGGAGACTCATTCTTACCAGTATCTGAGTAAAAGAGGCAAAGGTCCAAGCAGTTACCTGGATGTTTGGGCAGTTGGTTGGTTACTTGCTGCTAGGGCTGCTGTAACGAAATGCCACAGACGAGGTGACTGAAACAGCAGTCATTTATGTTCTCACAGTCCTGGAGGCCAGGATGTCCACGATCAAGGTGTCAGCTGGTTTGGTTTCTCCTGAGATGTTTCTTTCAGTCCTGCAGTCGGGCCACCTTCTCACTGTGTCCTCACATGGTCTTTCCTCTGTGCCTGTCTGTCTCTGGTCCTCTTCTTTTTCTTATAAAGCCACCAGTTCTATTTGATTAGGACCCATTTAATCTTAATTATCTCTGTAAAGAACTTACCTCCAAATCCGGTCACATTCTGAGATGTGCTGGGCATTAAGGCTTCAGTGTATGAATTTTGGGGGATGCGGTTCAGCCCATAACGCCTGATATCACAGATACGAGATAGCTCAGAAACTAAGTTTTCATGTTTATATCATTGTGTCAGGAAGTATAGGTCTCCGCTTTGTGATGTTAGTATAAAATTGCTGCCATTCATTAATTCATTCATTCAAAAAACAAACACAAAACCACATGTTATTCAGGGAAGGCTGAAGAGAGAATACCTAGAACAAATCATTATAAACTATGGAAGGAAGTATGCAGAGTACCTTCGTTTCTGCAGAAGGATTTTGAAAGTTTTCTAGTAGTTCAATGATGAACCTTCTTATATAGTCACTGACTTTTTATTTAAAGGTTTTATTTATTTGAGAGAGAGACAGAGAGAGCGGGGGCGGGGAGGAGGACAAGCAGACTCTGAGCTGAGCACAGAGCCCAATGCGGCGCTTGATCTCAGGGCTCTGAGATCATGATCTGAGCCAAAATCAAGAGTTAGACAATCAACCGACTGAGCCACCTGGGAGCCCCACTCTAGTCACTGACTTTTTTTTTTTTTTTAAGATTTTTATTTATTTGACAGAGAGAGAGACACAGTGAGCGAGGGAACACAAGCAGGGGGAGTGGGAGAGGGAGAAGTAGGTTTTTCCCACTGAGCGGGGAGCCTGATGTGGGGCTTGATCCCAGGACTCTGGGATCATGACCTGAGCCGAAGGCAGGCGCTTAACGACTGAACCACCCAGGTGCCCCTAGTCCCTGACTTTTTAAAATGAAGTGTTAAAGAGAATAAAAAGCCTTCAATAAGAATACAAAATGTGCTTAAAAACTATTTTTTTCAACTATCTGAGCTATCTTTTCTAGTTGTACCCATTCCACAGTGTCTGAAGCTGGAGACTTTATTGCTCTGTAAGGAGACAGCAGAGGTGCAAAGAATATGCTGGGCGCGCATTTGTGGCAAAGAAGTCATTGTCGTGTGAGTCCTGAATCTGACTTGAGGACCACAGATAAAATAAATCGTCCAGAAAAGTGCAACTCAGAATGCATGCTGAAGAAGACAAGTTTTCTGAGATGTTTCGTAATAGAAATTCTCTTATTAATACTTTGGAAAACTGTACATACTGTGGTTTCCTTTTGAAGGTTCATTGTGAATCTAACTAAATGATCAGCAAAGTCTTATGACAAAGCCATTTAACTGGTGTTTTTAAAAAGTAGTATTTATATAGCTCCGAATTGGTATTTCTTGGACCCGGTAGGTATATAAGATGTTCTACAAAGTGTGTTCAGTCTCTGTTCATGAGTTAGTAGGGATGATCAAGTAGAGAAGTTAAGTTTAACTGAAAGTACTTAGGGAAAAGTACAGAAATCAAGTTCTGAGAAGTTACGAAGGAAATAAGGCCCAGCATCATGCAAGGCAAGAATGGAAGAGGACATCAGGAAACATAACATGCACTGTGCATTCTAGGTACTATGCTGAACACCAGGGATGTCCAAAGGAATCAAAATTGATCTGTTTATAGACTTGAAAGGAATAAACATCTGAAGTTTACGGTTGTGACATAGGAAGATAAGAATACAATAGAATAGAATCCAAGGGTTATAGAATCGCAGTGAAAACGCAGTGTTTTTGTGTGGTATAGCTTCACCCGGAAGGAATGTGTTAAAGCATACTTAAAGATGTGTGCACCACACAAAATTAGAAAGCTGGCTTTGGTGACATTATCTTACAGTTATCTGATGTATTCTCTACAAGACAACTTTTGGTATCAAATGGCAGGATATGGACATTAAATCTTCAGTATAAAATCGTTTTTCTTTTTCTTTTCTTTTCTTGCTGCACTAAATAAAGCCCTAATATCTGAAGATTAAACCTTTCTGCCCTTTTGAGTTCTCAGTGATTTGGGATCTGCAATTGTTAAGCCATTGATTCCTACTGTGAAAGACCTAGAAAAGAATAGATTTGAGGAGGTAAAAGAAAGAACCGCTGCTTTCTTAGGAAAAGAAAAAGAGTATTCTAAAGAGAGCTCATAGGAAGGAGGAATTAATTACGAGAATGTTGGGATCCTGGGAGCTGTTTTTGAAAGAGCTCCTAAGATAGGAACGGGGTCCCCAAAATGGTTGGAGGAGCTCTGGGAAGTAAGGTCCTGAGCAGTGTTGTTCAAGTTCTCTGTAGCTTCGTTGGACTGAGACATAGCTCTTGGATTTCCTATCCCTCACAAACACACACCTCCCCTAGTTTGAGCTCCAAAGCTATACCAGTGTTCTTGTCCTTGTTCCCTAATGACTAGTACTTGGCCTGCCATCATCCAGCACTTCACGTGCTTACTTCTCAGCAGGAAGGATGCCAATCCATGCTGTATCAGTTGGCTATTGCTGCAATAATGCTATGTAAGAAACTGCACCCAGACTCTGTGATTTAAAAACAATTTCCATTCATTATTTCTCATGAGTCTTTGGGTTGGCTGGGCTTGGATAGCCTGCTGGGTTCCATCATCCACTTGCAGTGGGCTGCTAGGTCAGCTGAAGGTGGACTGGTCTAGTGTGACCTCAGCTGGGGTGTGTGTGTTCTGTGTGGTTTCTTACCCTCCAGCTGGCTAGCCCAGGCTTGTTGTCATGGTGGTGGAAGGGCTCGAAGAGAGGGGAAGTGTACAAGGCCTTTCGAGGTCCAAATTCCTCCGTGACCCATTGTCAGTTCTGCCACATTCTGTTGTTGTCCAGAGTGGTTCAGAAGGCCAACTCGGACTCAGTGGGTGGGGAAATAGATGCCACCTGTGGGAAGCTGCAAAACCAAGAGCTAGGGGCAGGAGAAGGGGAGGGCAAGGGAGAATCTGGACTACTTTCATAAATATACCACCACATGTGCCTTCAGACCAGGCCCAGTCCTCTGGTTGTCACTCAGCAGATTCCAGGGCCCCAATTAATCCAAGAAAAATAAAGTGGCACCCTGCCTTCTTACAGGAAGTGGTAATGGGACATCCTCCTTCCACCGTGTACTTGGGGAGACATCAGTTGATTGAGCTCAGACTCCCGGACCCTGAACGGGGATTAATGGCACTCCTATTTTAAAATTCAAAGCAGTTACTGATATTAAAAATGGGGAGCAACGTGAAGCACACAGAAAACAGAAATTTAGGACAAAGTCATGGATACATTTGTGAGAAAATAATTTAAATTTTAAAGCCACAGGCAGAATTCAGAGGCGGAAGAGCAGAGTAACAGGGAGCAAAACCTAAAAGAGAATCAGTCCCGTTATCCCTCAGGCGCAAGCAAATTAAAAATTTGGTGGAGAAGTGGATGAAGCTTGTTACAGATTCTGCACCACATGCCATGACGGGGGCTGCTGCCCTGACGGGGTATGTGGCTTCAGCAGAAAGCAGGGCTCCCTCCCACCGAGTGCTCCCTGTCCTGTCAGTGCTGCCGTCTGCCCTCCTTTCATCGC
>LNAC01000065.1:3683741-3787790 GCA_002007465.1 Ailurus styani
CCCTGCTTGTGTTCCCTCTCTTGCTATCTCTCACTCTTTCTGTCAAATAAATAAAATATTTTAAAAAATTAAACATTTTGATCCCATTTGCTGTTCAACTGTAATATGGGTTTGCAACAAGGACAGATTACTTATTTTTATTTATGGCTGCTTGGAAGATTCTGCAGCATCCCCTTGGGGTAATTTCACCCTCCTGCACAATGGATTTGGTGCCTTCTGGTTGCCTATCTAACAGATTCCAGGTTCCTCAGCCAGGGCTTAAAGGGCCACATTCTCTCCTATCCTGTTCCTCCCAGTCTTCCATTTACTGGCTCCTCTAGCATTTCTATAGCATTCCCTTCCCCGGCTCCTGTAATCACTCTGAGTACAAAGTAGATGGCATAGAATGTTAGAAATGGGGTCTTCTTAATTCATATGTGGACTTCCTCTATTAAAATGATAAGGAATCCTCAAAGAGAAAACTGTTTTGCCCGTGTGCATCTTTGGAAGGGGCACTGATTTAGAAATGCCAGAGATACCGTGTTAATATATAGCTACTTCTCCAAGCAGGTGTTGCGGCTCTCCCAGAGGGGTATTCATGGGCTGGCAGCTAGAGAACCACACTTTCTTTCGTCTCGGCATAAATCACGAAGTGGGAGGCAACAGGGTCAAAGTCTGTGCTTGGGAGAGATCATGGCCACTGTCCTTTCACAAGCGGAAAGGTTAACAGACGGTAGTGTTTCATGCTGTAATTTTTATATATATTCTCCATTTAAAAAGTCTGCTCTGTTTTTATGTCTTTAAACTCTATTTTACGGGGCAGGGAAAATAACACTAGATTTAGGGTCAGACAAATGTGGAGATGGATCTTGGTTTTACCAGATGGACCGTACTGGGCAAGTCAGATGGCTTTTCCTAAAATCAGTTTCTTTGCTATCAAACTATCAAATGAACATAGTAAATTATCTAACTAGCAAGGTGGTTGTTAGGTTTAAATAAGGTATGCTATTTAGAGATGACCTTCTACACAGTGCTTTTCCTACACATACTAGGTACTCAAGGTATAATTGGAAAAAGGACAGTGTTTTTTGTTGTCCCCAAATAACTTCATTTTTGTAAAACATTCAGTCTCCATTTCTTTTTTTTTTTTAAAGATTTTATTTATTTATTTGACACAGAGAGATCACAAGTAGTCAGAAAGGCAGGCAGAGAGAGAGGAGGAAGCAGGCTCCCAGCTTGGCGATGTGGAGCTGGATTCCAGGACCCTGAGATCATGACCTGAACTGAAGGCAGAGGCTTTAACCCACTGAGCCACCCAGGCGCCCTCAGTCTTCATTTCTGTCTGTACTTTGTGCTTCTGTGTTAGTGTATACTAGAGTGCTTTTGGTATTACTATCTCAATGATTTAAGCATGTACTGAACAGCTTTTGCATATTGAACTAGCTGTTGTGCAGATATCAATATACAGGCAACAATGAGTGTAAGGACACAGCTTAAAAAGTGGTTAAGTGGGGAGGTATACATTTTAAGTTGCAGTAAGATCCTAGTAAGAAGACTCTTAAGACATGACGATAGTCTAAGGAGATATGATGGATGCAGGTGACTTTCGTTGAGGCTAGAAGTATGAATTGGATGTAGCTAAGCAAAGTAGAAGAGGTTGAGCCTTCCAGGGTGGGGTGTGGCAAGAGTGGGACATAAATATGAACATTATTGTTGACACATACGTGGTTGTGCCACAGTGAGATTGCTGTCCTTGAGCCAGCGATGGTTTTAGAGCACAGGCGTGTGAGAGAACTTGTATCTTTGTAGGAAGGATGCATATTGTAAAGAGTCTTCAAAACCAGGTGAGATTTAACTTTGATTCAAAAACAGCAAGGATGTAGTACACATTCCAGAGCAAAGCAGTGATATATATGCCTTTTATCCATTGGTTGTATGGGGAATAAATTGGATGGAAAAGAAAACCTTATTTAGCAGTTTCTGATGTGGGGCGTGATGTGAAAGTGAGAGTCTGTAGTTGGTTGTCCTGGGGATGAGGTAAGGAAGACCCGTGGTGGAGATATGATGAAGAGGCATTTAGGCAGATTATTAATAGGACTTATGGATACACAAATTCTCGATGAAGGCAGGAAAATGCCAGTGTTTCTGCCTTGGAAGACAACATCATGGCGAAACTCTCATGGTAATTTGGGAAGAAGGTCTGTGTTTTAGGAAGATCATGAATTAGGTTTTGAGAATGCTGAACTGGCAGAGGGACCCCCACAAGTTACTGTCCTGTTGGCACTTGTAGGTACTGGAATCAACGTAGTTTAAGGCAAGTTCCTTAATGCTATCCTGAACCGGCACTGTGAAACACTAACCTCTAGCCTCAACTCTAATCTCATCCTTGTGCCAATTTTATGCATAAATGTCGACAGGAAGCAACTGGCACAATGAAAAGAAAAAAAAAAGAGAGAGAGAGAGAGTCTGAGTCTTAAGCCAAAGGAGATTGATTTCATTCCCTAATTGCTTCTGGGCAGGCCTTTCATTAATGGATTGGATTACTATGATGCTTATGGTAAGGGAAACGTCTCTTTGGTGTCTCCCTCTCAGATACATACGGAGGAATGATATTTCTTCAGGTTGCCATGAGTTTTGTAGGATCCAGTCTTCTCCAATCTTTCAAAAACCATAAGTCTAAAATGAGCACGTCTTTCTAGTTTCTAACTCACTGAGCATTGAATGGAAAAACCCATGCCATGTCAAGATTCTCTATCTCCTCTCACATTAATTGAACTGGGAAAATAGAAAACAGGTGAGTAGTTAAGTTAATAAAAATCTAATCAAATGCATTTTTATCCTATTCTAAGTCTTCATTATATGAGGTTATTTATATATGAGGCCTATGCCTGATGAATTCTGGGTAAAGTGGCTGTAATTTTGTGCCAGCTACAGAAGTATCCAACAGCTTTTATGTCTTCTTTGTGATATAGCTAAGTATAAGTATCAAGTTCTCTGGTTTCCACTTTCATCTTAAAACAAGTCAGGCATTCAGAAATGTGCCTTCATCACTTCTTAGTCTTTTCTCCTTTCAGTCAGTGGTCTCGATCTTAGACTTTCCTACATGGCCTATTTACTGACCATTAAATTTGTTTTTGAATATTTTCTTGGTTTTCCTGAAGAACAACCTAACTCTTTCAAAGTCTGTAAGTACTTTTTGAGGAATAACATATCCAGATCTCTGCTAAAGGTGATGCATATGGAAAGCAACGCAGGACACCTTGGAAGCTGTCGTTCAGAGAGAATCCTATAAGGCAGGTTCTTAAAGAGGGGTTGGATGAGGCCGATACCTCTCTTCCTCATGGAAAGGCTGTGAAAACCTTCATGGTAGATTATTACAGCAGATTCTGTCATTTCTCAATGCTCATGACTTTCTCTGGCAACACACTTACCTGACATGGGCTAAGCACGGTATCGAAGTTAGAAGATGATGACACTAATACCACAGGTCACTGATGGTCTTAGCAATAGAGGAAAGGGTGAGGTGTCCCCATACAAGTCCCCAGTACCATTTCATGAACAAAGAAAATGATCTCTCTTTTAGTCATTTACAGGGTATCCCACTAATCTTTCTTTGTTCTTGTCACAAATTGGGAGGGGAGTGAATACCAAGAAAAAACTTACTTCATTCCCGGAACTGAGAAGTACAAAGTATAGTGACTCAGTGTTTTCTTGCTGTTTACAACCTGTTCAGTACATTATTTCTAGAAAACCATATGTAAAGATTGCTTCTATTTAAGAATGGTTGATGGTTTCTGCTGCCTCATATGCTATATTTCTCTTTCTGATAAATGGCAGTGCAATAATTCCAGGATTAATATGATACAAGGCTAAGAGATCAACATTCTTTCCTTGGTGAATTGATTACTTTCCTCTGAATTTATAGTTCCTACCAGGACTGCAAATTAATATGGTTGATGTGCTTAGTTATTCAGATTGTGCTTTACATTTAAATGCAGGCAGCTTAGACATTAAATGTTCCAAGTTTATCAGATTGTACATCCTGTGAACAAGAGGAGGTGTTTGTATCATGTCTGAATAGAAAATGTTTTTGAAATAGTAGTGGAGCGCTATGTGGGATACTATATTCTGTAACATGAAACATATGGCTGACAGCCATCTATTATTCATTATATCAGCATGTATTCAATTCAGCATCTGACTCTTGGTTCACACCTAGGAGAAATGGACACAGGCAGCAATAGAATGGGAAGGTTATACGTAGTGTATATGCACATACATAATACATTATATGTGAAATTATAGGGTTAACATAATTTTAAAATTGTGCCTATATATGTGTTATAAGAATTTTTTTTTCATATGTACAGCCTTTCTATTTTTGAGGGTGAGTTACTGAGAGGGGGAAAAGTAATCACAAAAGTTGTGATTTCTGGAGGGGGAGGGGTTGTTGCTACTTGTGCAAGTCATAATGTAACTCAACACCGTCTTTACCCAAATACAGGATTTTACAACGAAGAAGACTTTTGAAATGACCTTCTTGAACCTTCTCAGATTTGAGGTCCATCAGTGCAGGCTCCATGAAGCAAATGACAAGTGGGGCAGGCCATGCCTCAGTGGTGGAGCTGGTGCTCTGATCCAGTTTTTTGCTTTTGCTACTTTATGTTTTGCAATTTCTTTAACCACAGATGACTGGAAAGTGGAATCTCAGTCCTGGCCTTCCGTGGTTGTTTTATTATGGTTGTCTTCAGGATTTTCTGGGGCACACTAAAATAATAATTTGTTGGATTCTATATTTTTAATCCCGAGTTATGGTATCCACACACACAGAAAGAAGATACTATGACTATGTAGAATCATTATTTAAACAAATATTAAGGAAAAATGATTCTATGTTCCTTAGGTTTAAGGATACAATTGTGAACAAATGTTGGGTCAGAAATACCATTTTTTTCAATATTGATCACCAGAATCTGGAGAGAGAAAAATCCCACACTAATAGTATTGCACAGTAGAAACCTTCATTTTTCTCAGTTGTGATGGCAGGGAACATTCAAGTCAGGGTCCAGAAGCTGTCCTTTCCAATGAAATCCGAAGTTATCCTGGAGCATATTGAATGCATTTGGGGATTTGTTGGAAGCATAATTTACTCTGAGTAATTTTTTTTATAGGGGTATGAAGAAATGCCCTTTAACTCTTGAGATAATTGGTGTCGTCTGGGTAAATGTAATTGTAATAGAAATACATGTGCATATATTTACAGAGAACTCGACTCACTGGCAACTTTATTAGCACAGCAGCTGCAGGATGGAATTTATCACTTTCATATGACCTTGTTTAATACCAAAAACATTAGAAACTTCTAGATACCATGTGTTTACACTTTTTCTTAAATTGTTGATTGACCACACAGATCATTTAAAGAGTGGCTATTCTCCTAAACTGAAAAGCTAGTGTATAAGGGGGTGGCTTCTTGAACAACATGACACATTGAGTAAGTGGCAACATCTACTGTTTTCCAGAGTTACAAGCAGTAGTTACGAATCTGCAATGTGCTTATCATCTACTATATTACTTAGTGTTTATCTTTCAGGATATTCTGTTTCTCAAATCCACACAAGAAAGTACAGGAGAAAGTAGTTTAATGCAATCTATTATTTAATAGTTCAAAGTTACCATTTGCTACTTATAAATAATCTCGTCTATTTGCTTTTGTTGTTGTCTCAATTTTTACTCCAGTAGCGACAGCATATCTTCTTATGCAAGTTTTTTGTATCTCAAAGAACAAGATATTTTCTTAAAATATGAGGAAACTTAGATTCATTCATTCATCTTTTTCTGATTTTTAACTTCTCTATTTATTTTCTGTGCTATGCTTAACAAAGCTGCAGTCTGAAAAAGGGAGATGTTACCCAGTTGCTTTCCATCAGTTGCTGTAGAGCTAAATGTTGACAAGGGCTACTCTGTCAACCCTCAGCAATGTCAGTCTCATGGAATGGTGGCTCTCCAACTCCTAAATTTCTGCTGCTCTGGCACTGGTCTTCAGTGGGTCCAGAGCAGTAAAAAAAAAGGGGGGGAGGGGCACAGAGAAGGCTTTCCTTGTAGTCCAGAACTCTCCTGCCTGGCTTCAAACCCAGGAGTCTTGCTGGGAGCTCTGCTATTTGGGAGCTATTGCCCATGGTTGGTAAAAGCTGATGCACTTGGCTCTCTCTTGCCTGCACTGGGAGTAATGTGATCTTGCCTTCTCACTCCACGGGCCAGAAATGAGAAGCTGTAGAAGAGGGGCCTCCATTTATGGTTCTCCATTTACTTCTTCATTTCTCAAGTTCAAAGTCCCAGTTAATCATATTGGAGCTTTCCAAGATGGCACATTATGTCTTCTCCCTATAATCTATTAGGTTTCAGGGAGAACCTTTACGTGATAATGGTACTCCTTCCCCAAGAAGAGAAAATATGTATTTAACAGAAACTCTAATTTTTTTTTCAAGATTTTATTTATTTATTTGACAGAGAGAGAGAGAGAGAGAGAGATCACAAGTAGGCAGAGAGGCAGGCATAGGGAGAGGGGGAAGCAGGCTCCCCACTGAGCAGGGAGCCTGATGTGGGGCTCGATCCCAGGACCTTGAGATCATGACCTGAGCCGAAGGCAGAGGTCATATTTACATATTTACATAAATACTCTAATATTTATGCAAACACAGGATTTAGAAGTGTATAGAGTAATTCACATGAATTTCATTATATTTAGTACTCAAAACACTTTGCAGTAGGCATTAGGATGGAATGGGGACTAAAATAGCCTACATGACTTTTCTCCCCAAATTCTACAGCCAGTAAGAAGTCGGTTTAGAGCTTGACTCTATGTTGATCTTGAATGTATGTAGACCCCAAATTTCAGACTTGATTACAGGATTATACTCATTCCTGTGTGAACTGTAAACCATGCATAACATGAAGTTATTATGCATTACTACTCTTAATGAATTAGGTATATTAATTTTTTGTACGATGTTCAAAGGTTGTGTTTAATGAAAGTGTGTTTTAACACATTTCATTTATTTATTTGTAGTTCTCCATTTTATTTCTTTTGAGTGTCTGTGTTTGGGGTGTTAAAGTGTTAAAATCTTTATAGCACAAGCTGTACCAGGTTTTATAGGTCATTTCAACTTTGGTTATAGTTAATCTCACTGTTGCTATGCAAAAATCTATAATAAGATTCCATCTGCTTTTATAATTGCTCAAGAAATATACATCATTGGTATCATTTGGATGAAGTGGAATTCAAATGAAATTGTCCTGATGAAAATTATTACTTTTGGAGCTTGCTTTTTATATTCTTATGAATACCTGATTCAGTGCAATATATTTTTTAGCACGTATAGTGCTTTTGAATTTAACTATGCTGTCTGTATTTAAAAGGAGCATACATCAATTATATATAAAACCTTTTTTTTTTTTAACTGAACCTGAGACATCACGGTTAGAGAGAAGAACGAAGAAATACGTATTCTTATTTTCTCCTAGTGAGCCATGTGAACCTCTCTATCACCCTTCTGTAGTTTCAGAAGACTACAATGTAGTGTAGCTTAATGTAATCAGAACAAACAGAACTCGTGGGCTTTTTATCAAAGACCACACCATTTTTATTTTCTGTTATTGTTTCTCTTTAAAAAATATTGAAGGAAGTATTCTTCTATCCCTGGGAAGGTCATTTTGACAGATACATTTATGATCACTTTCAGGTTACTGAAACCTTTAAAGTCACCACGTCTTGTTAATATGGCCTCAGCTCAGAAATGAGAAGGAATAGTCACATGTACTAATGAAAATTTTGGAACTGAATTCTAGTTAAATCTCTCCTTTCTTGGCTGGGATTCTGCAGCAGGTTATGGTTGGCAGTGAGAAACGGAGAAAGGTTGTCTCTTCAGCAAAGTATTTTTTAAGAAGTTTAGAACATGACTGTCATGGAATTCTAAAGTGAGCACATGTCAGAAATTTATGTTAACTCATTAATGAGGAAATGAGCAGGATGATAAAGATGCTTTAAGAGCATTTCTGAAAAAGATAAAGAGTCACTAAGGTAAGGAAAGCTGAATTAAGTTTCCTAAATTCCTAACAGGTTGTGCTAGAACTGTACCTTTTGGGTTATATTTTCTCTTGGACAGAAATGTATAAGTTAATGCTGAATTCTTGAGTCTGGGTTCTAATCAGTAGAGATAGTAAGTGACACCATGATTCCCCTTGGAGAAGCCTGTCAGCCACTGCTCCCCAGAGCAGTGACACAGAAAGGACAAGCCGTCTTCCTTTTTGCCCACTTTCCCAAGTTGTGAAACTTTTTCCCTAAGATCCTTGTTTCAGGCTTTTTACTTATTCCTCTTTTGCTCTATTTCGTGTCTCACCATGAAAGCGGAGGAAAGAGGAAGTGTGAGAAAGGTTTTCTTGATTGGTGGTGTCTCACGCTGGCATTTCACCCTGGGAGCTTGGTGACTGTCTAGTGTTGACTCTCAGAAGAGCGCTTTTCTGGGTTCCCAGAGTCTGTGCCCCCCCTCCCCCCCAGGACAGAAAGGTTGGTACTTTCCCTACTGTGAGTGCTGCTTTCTCCTCTTGTTTTCTGCTGTCCCCTAAGTTTCAGAGGTCTCCTCTACCACATTCTCTCTGTGGAGTTCCAGTGGCTTCCCACATGGTTTCAGGGAAGTCTTCAGCAATTTTCGTGGGTGCCCTCTTTGGTAAGGCCCATATCTGGTCAAAGAAACACCGGTGAGCTGTTGGCCTGTACAGATTCTGCGAAGGCAGACCAATCCTAATACAGAAGCAACTCTCATTCTCTGCACCACCAAAGCAGCTCCCTGTCCCAACTGTCCTGCTTACTCCAGCAGGAGAAAAGGTGGAAGGCAGATACTGGTTTACCGGGTCACTTTCACTGTGAGGAGAGGTCCCTTTGAATCTCCTCCCTTCTCCTTTGGTGGAAGAGGAAAATCTTCCCTCCCTTGCTTTGGGGTACCTAGTTTCTGTAGAATTCCTAATGCCATACAAATCTTTCTTATAAATCCTTCCCCCAGATTCTCACTTGACTCTTTTATATTCTTAATTTGGATATAAGTAAAACACCATTTTATTTATTTATTTATTTTTAAGATTTTATTTATATATTTGTCAGAAAGAGAGAGAGCACAAGCAGGCAGAGGGAGAGAGAGAAGCAGGCTCCCCGCTGAGCAAGGAGCCTGATCCAGGACTTGATGCCAGGACCCTGGGATCATGACCTGAGCTGAAAGCAGCCGCTTAACCAACTGAGGCACCCAGGTGTCCCCAAAACACCATTTTAAATTTATACTATACTTGCCAATTTCCTTGGAAAATCATTTGTTGGTCTTGTATCTATCTTGCTTTGGTGTCTGATATCTATTTATTCTACTGTCTCAGATGAAACTTCTACTTTAATAGCCCATGTTACTGGGTTTAGGGAACTAGGAATCCCTGGGAGACAGAGTCTTGCAGGCACACTGCGTTCAATTGAATTTTTCCCAGAATAATTTTATGTGCTTATTTTTGGAGAACTATCTGTAGGACACAAAAAATTAGGGCAACTATCTTGGGGTCTACATTAGGAGGATATGGGTGATGGATGGGAAGAATTCAGGAGCAGGGAGAAGGGCTGGGGAACCAGGTGGTTGTGGAATATCTTACCTCATTCCCTGATCTAAAATGATGAATGAAATTACCAGCCCCATCTCTCCCTCTGCATGCAGACCCTTTTTGTCTTTTCTAATTCCAAGCTCTCTCAGCTTTTTGACTTGCTATCACAGAGCACAGTATTCAAAGCAGAGAATTTAGTGTGCTGTATTATACAGTCTGTAGATTCCTCCTCCCCCCAGACAACAATTTCCCTGAAGGGAAGAACCATAATGTGCTCCTTCTTGTATCCCTAGCCCTAGCTGCTTGCCTGGTTGCATCGTGTGTACTCAGTAAGTATTTACTGTATAAATGATTGAGACAAAGAGGGACACATGTAGGGTGAGCTGTCCCCCTGGGCTCTGTTTTCTAGAAATGGTTTTGTCTCTGTTTTTCCCTTTTTAGAAGAGTTGGGGTGAGGGAGATAGCAGGGAAGTGGAAAACCATGCTCACCATTGTTTGTAACAGCCTTTCTTCTGTTAATGTGATTCATCTGTGCCCTCTGAATGTTTGTGTAGGAGGAAGCTATAAAATTACTTATAAACAATTTGACAAATACTGCACTGCATGAATACATATAGCCATATTTTTATAAACCGTCGGCCTTGGATTGAAAGGTTCTTTAAAGCTATAATGTCATCTTTCATTCTGTGCCAAATTCCTATTTAGAATTCATTTATTCAGTTGAATAAAATGACATCTATTTTCACTGTCATGGGCTTGGGTGGTTCGGTCTCCTATTTGGGGGATTATCTTTATTTTCAGTCTTTTATTTGGTGTTTTAATAAATCTTTTGAAAGGTGCCCCCTTTATTCCTTCTTTTCCTCTA
Source organism: Ailurus styani (assembly GCA_002007465.1). Taxonomy (NCBI): domain Eukaryota; kingdom Metazoa; phylum Chordata; class Mammalia; order Carnivora; family Ailuridae; genus Ailurus; species Ailurus styani. The sequence goes on from LNAC01000065.1 coordinate 3,694,219, forward strand.
CTAAATCCAAAAGAAAATAGCAACCCATATTTAAAAGGTAGACATTGTTATCCCTTATGACAATTTCCCTCTTTTCCAGAGATTAGAGTTTACTATAGTACAACAGCCCAATAGGATTGTCCTGGAAGTGGATTTTCATGTAAAGTATTAACTTGTGGTATTATGTGTAGCAAAAGGACGAGGATCAAAATATTATTAAGAGAGAGAAGCTGCATTATTATTATTTCTAATAGGATTGCTATAATAAATGGCCCTTGAAAACCATATATCTGTTCCACTCAATGCTTGCTTTCTGAATTTACCGTGAAATGTATTTTACTGATAAGACACAGCATTCAGGTCCATTATTTCTCTAAAGCCTGCTTAAGAGATTTTATTTATTTATTTATTTTTATTTTTTAAAGATTTTATTTACTTATTTGACAGAGAGAGAGAGATCACAAGGAGGCAGAGAGGCAGGCAGAGAGAGGAGGAAGCAGGCTCCCCGCTGAGCAGGGAGCCCGATGTGGGGCTCGATCCCAAGACCCTGAGATCATGACCCGAGCCGAAGGCAGAGGCTTTAAGCCACTGAGCCACCCAGGCGCCCCTGGTTAAGAGATTTTAAAGTACAAGATACCACTCCATGGTCTGTGGTACTTAATTGAAAGTAAGAACTTCGATTCTGAAATTGAAGGAAACAAAATATATATCCCACTGTCAAATATTTGTAGTGCCCCTCCCTTTATTTGGATTACTAAATACTGAGCTTTCAGTAAGAACACTTTATGTAAGTTTGTATTTAAACAGCATAGCTGCTTGTTTTCTGTCAGGAAAAGGATAAATTTAAAGTTTCTGTGATAAAATGTTATGGAAAAATTAAAATGCATAAGTAACAAAATCATGGCAACCTTCAAAACATGGCATTTCTGTTTTTTGCTAGTCTAGAGAGAAATTGGGGTGGAACTGAGTTTGTTATTGAATATGTGTCTCTCCCTGACTCTAACACATATTTTCCAAGGAGGGGTCCTGTGTGTTTTTAATCCTAGCCCAGGATTAAAGTCTCGGTTTCAAATGGAGATCTCTTCCCCACAGTGAATCTGAATGTGCCCATCTGTAAAATGAGACTGAAGGATATAGCTCTAATAGGTACATTAAATCCTGAGGAGAATTCTGACAGGTAGACTGGGATATGTGGCCCTAATTTTGCCTCTTGCTTCCTTTTTTCCTGCCTTCTCATATGCCTGACGCGATCAGGCTGTCCTTCAGCCCAGTTGGTGGTGGTTCCTCTTCATGGACATGCTCTTGCAATGGGGGTGAGGCAGTCCTGGGGGCAATAGTGAGAAACCTAGACTCCTGACTCAAACCTATTAAGTGGAGCTATCTTTGGACTTCATACATACATTTTAGAGAAAATTAACATTTTAACCAATTTTGAAGTCCCAGCCATATGTTTATCTGAAGAGTTCTGGAATATATTTGGACCACAGAGTGGACCATGAAGTGTAATTTGAAACCATATGGACTACGACTAAGCCATTAAAAAAAATGAAATCTTGCCATTTGCAAAGATGTGGATGGAACTAGAGGGTGTTATGCTAAGAGAAATAAGTCAGTCAGAGAAAGACAATTGTAATATGATCTTGCACATATGTGGAATTTAAGAAACAAAACAGAAGATCATAGGGAAAGAGAAAAAATAAAACAAGATGAAATCAGAGAGGGAGACAAACCATAAGAGACTCTTAATCACAGGAAACAAACTGAGGGTTGCTGGAGGGGAGGCGGGTGGATGGGGTAACTGGGTGATGGACATTAAGGAGGGCATTTGATGTAATGAGCACTGGGTGTTATATAAGACTGATGAATCACTGACCTCTACCTCTGAAACCAGTAATATATTTTAGTTAACTGAATTTAAATAAAAAACAGTATGAAAAAAACCCCCCACATTTACAGACTTGAGGCAGTTTGACTTGTGGATACCACTTGTTTTTTTTTTTTTTAAGATTTTATTTATTTATTTGACAGAGAGAGACAGTGCAAGAGGGAACACAAGCAGAGGGGAGTGAGAGAGGGAGAAGCAGGCTCCCCACTGAGCAGGGAGCCCGATGTGGGGCTCAATCCCAGGACCCTGGGGTCATGTCCTGAGCTGAAGGCAGATGCCTAACGACTGAGCCACCCAGGTGCCCCTGTGGATACCAGTTTTGAGGGCTATTCATTGTCTCCTTTTCAATGGTCTCCTTTTCCCCAGTAGTGTCCACAACTAACCTCTTAGTGATACATTCACTCTTAACAATACAAAAAACGCTAGAGAAGCTAATTCTGCAGTGTTATATTCAGAGATTTTCATGGTTTTTATGTTCATCAGCAATAGAAACTTTAAGATGGGTGGCTCTAAATTTAAATGTATGTTGGAGTAAGAAAAAAATATGGTATTTTACTTTAGGGATATTTATTTATTTATTTAAAAAAATTTTAAGGATTTTATTTATTTGTCAGAGAGAGCATAAAGCAGGGGAAGCGGCAGGCAGAGGAAGAATTAGGCTCCCTGCTGAGCAAGGAGCCTGATGTGAGACTGGACCCTGGGATCATGGCCTGAGGCAAGGCAGACACTTAACCAGCTGAGCCACCCAGGCATCCCTACTTCAGGGAGATTTAAAAGAGGGGGAAAAAAGAACACAGTCTGATCTGGATTTCCTTGTACTATGTTCAATTTTATATATTTTAAAAAAAGTTTGTAAACCTTACATTTTTAATCTATTTTCTATCTATTCATGTTATTAATCAGTTTTGGTAATTTTTGGTGTGAAGTAGGTTTCCAAGAGTAAATCCCCCAACTCATAGCATTATATCTAGAGGAGATAAGAGATTAACTTAACTGTTTTGAACTATGGCTATTATTGCTCATGAAGGAATTACTCCTATATTTGTGATCAAAATAGAAAGATAATGGGACTAATAAGAAAGTGGAACTCATCATATCTAAAAGGGAGTGCAGGTCACCCATAATTCTAGAAAAGTTATAAATACAACAAGGGATGGTAGAGATGGTTGACATATATAGAGATCATCAATATAAATTAAGGATAAAGTTATGATGAATAACATGTTAGGTCCCATTAGAAAATGGTTCAGTAACAATTGCTTGGATCTGATCTCACTTTGGCTTCTCCTATTATTTTCTATTCAGCCAATTTCCTATAGTCAATGAGAAGGAACCCAAAAGAAGAAAATATTACTGTGTTATGGTTGGGAAAGTGTCCAGTAAATAATAAGAATTTTGGTACAGAAGCCCCAGATTTCTTGCAATATCTTGACTGAATAATATATTTTATTTCATTTAACTGCAAAGATAGTCCTTGCCAAAGTTCAGGTGCTTCCTATAAATTACTAATGTGGCAAAGGAAGCAGCCTCCCTCCATTTTGTGCTTTGACCTATCTTCTAATCCCAAACTTCAAAAAATATTACAGTTAATAGAAATACACAATTCAAGGTCATATTTCTTGCCATGAAACTTCTCCACAGTTTTGAACTGCAAGATGCTGAGATATTATTTAGTATTTTCCATCCTTTTGTTTCCAAAGCTGTGTCTTAGTAATCCTAATATCTAAAAAATAAATGGGTTAGCCTCTGCCTTCGGCTCAGGTCATGATCTCAGGGTCCTGGGATCGAGCCCCACATCGGGCTCTCTGCTCAGCAGAGGGCCTGCTTCCCCCTCTCCCTCGACCTGCCTCTCTGCCTACTTGTGATTTCTCTCTCTCTCTTTGTGTCAAATAAATAAACAAAATCTTAAAAAAAAACGTGTATATATGTTTTTTGACTCTACCTGATTGACATATGAATTATATGTAACCAAGAGCTGTGTAAACGGAGTTAGACTTTCTCTGAGCGTACATTTCTGGGAGCTAGACATAGCTGATACTAGTAATGATTATTTCTTTGTCACTGCATGCTTTTTCTTTTATTTTTTTTAAGATTTTTTAAAATTTTATTGATTTATTTGACAGAGAGAGAGATCACAAGTAGGCAGAGAGGCAGGTAGGGAGAGAGGGGGAAGCAGGCTCCCCGATGAGCAGAGAGCCTGATGCAGGACTCCATCCCAAGACCCTGAGATCATGACCTGAGCCGAAGGCAGAGGCTTAACCCACTGAGCCACTGAGGCACCCATCACTGCATGTTTTTGGTAGAACTATTTCAGTGAACACTCTTAATAAGATAAACAACAGGTAGTATTTTTTTTTTTAATTCATCAGATTCCAAATTTTAGGGAGTTATGAGAAATAAATTTAGGTCCACTGTCTCATTTGATACTTGAATGGTAGGTCTCATAGTTTTGGGAGAAAAGTCTTTGTGTGTCTCTATCATATGCATCTCACAACTCCCTAAGTTAATTTGGAATTTGATGTATTAAGAAAATACTGTCTGTTGTTTTTCTTATTAAGAGTTTCCATAAAAATATTTCTACTAAGAAAAAAAAAAACAGTGAAAGGAAGGAAATAATCATTACTAGAATCAGCTATGTCTAGCTTGATCAGCTATGTTTAGCTCCCAAGAACGTAAGCTAAAATACACACATATCCACACACTGACATTTACACATGATATGCCTGCTGAAGACATTGTACAGAGTTCTAATATGTTACGATTCTTGCTTTATTTGCATATTTCAAGTAAATTAATATAGAATTGCATCTAAATTATATTGTGTTTTGGGGCACCTGGGTGAGTCAGTGGGTTAAAGCCTCTGCCTTCGGCTCAGGTCATGATCTCAGGGTCCTGGGGTTGAGCCTTGCATCAGGCACTCTGCTCAGCAGGGAGCCTGCTACCTCCTCTCTCTCTGCCTGCCTCTCTACCTACTTGTAATCTCTCTCTCGCTCTCTGTCAAATAAATAAATAAAATCTTTAAAAAATTATATTGTATTTTATTCCTAAACTGCTATGAAAGAGATGTTGGACAGAGTCTTAAAATGGGTTAATAAGCACTGAGATATTACAGAAACAAACAAGCCAAAACCAACTCTGGAGTTACTATGTAGTAACTGTTTAGGGCCAATATTGTTAAAATGTTTTAATATTTAAGGAAAAAGATTCAGAAGATTTAAAAATCTCACATGTATCTTACTATAGCTTATGTATGTGTTCTATTGATAATTTCATAATTATTCTCAAATAATTTGTTCTAAGGTAACTTATAGCATTAAAAAAGCTCCAGAAAAAAAGTGTGTTTCATCTTCTACTTCCCTCAAAATAACTTTTTTTCCCCTCCTTTTTATTTAAATGCCCAGTTTTTCATTGTTGTAATGCTTGACTTCGTGTTACCTCTTAAAGTGCTTCATGATCCTATAATTGGGACTAAGTAGGAACTAAATGTACCTAAGCTTAATGGTTGCTGCTCACCAACTACATAATTATTGTCAGGGAGGCTAAAAATGCAGAATGCCTGTCAGATATAAAAGAAGTACACAGGGGAGCAGTGGTGGGGAAGATGGACATCACAGCTGGAGGTAATGATTACTCTGAGTGTCTTGCTAAAGCAAACATAGCATTTGGAAATTCATGAACATTCCTTTTAAATGCTCAAAAGTCTTTGCAAAACAAACCATACATTAACTAAAACACTCTTGACTGCACTGCCTACACACTAAGCCACCAGTAATTTGGGGGAAGGTTCTTTCTATGCAAACATCAAAAGAAAGAACCCCAAATCTTTTATTTCAGAATCAGCTTTGGTGACAAATAAGTTTGACATAATTAATACAGATAGCTCCACTTCTCTGACACTTAGCATTCAGTGCTATACTACATAATTTTCCTAAGAAGTAGTTAATGCTTTCAGTGCGATATACGTCCAGTAATAATAATAAACTGGCCATCTTTTGCTAAATAACGTGCAAGTATGTGAGCCTTAACTTTCTGGAATCTCTCCTGCAAATATATATAAAAAACTCATCACCCAGACTCAGTCTTTAAAAAATCTGTGTGAGTTAGGAAGCCCCTTTTTGAAGGAGAGTAATTAACCCCTGGCTTATTCAGTAAGAAGGGAGGTTATGTCACTCCGACGCCAGTCCACATGCTTCTCTTCTGTTCCAGTGCCGCCGTGACCCACCCCACTGCCCCCGGGAACAGAGGCAGACACCCCCCCACCCCCACAAACTGGCAGCAATTAAGGGTATAGATGGACAAACCACAATTTCCTTTACTCCTCTGACTCCTGATCAGTGGCTAGTGTCTATTTAATGAATGAATGAAGGAATGGATATCCTTTGTTTTTCAAAATAGCCCCACACAGTGCTACTGAGTTTCACTGAAGATGTGTGAATTTTTGGCCTTTTTTGTTCACTTGGCAACTCTTTTCTAAGTACAGTCATAAGGCCTCTCTGTCTGAGAAACGGGAGTCTATTGCAAAGCTCTCTACCCCATTATTGTCCCAAATACCCTGCAGAGTCTTGGAAAATACTGTTTTTGTCCTGTAGTGAAGATTACATTCTGCAGAAAGGGCTGTGGGTCATGGTGGTGCAGAGATGATGGCTCTTCTTCTTAAACTAGACACCATTATTTTCCAAGATAAAGGTTTATTACAATAAATATCAATGCAATCTTTATTTTCTGTTGTTGGCAGTTCTGCTAATGGTGTAAGAAAATGAGGGGGGTGGTGCTGAACAGAAAATCAGTCTATTGAATGTCTATTCTTCATCAAGATACTGCTGTCCCTGGGAGGCATAGATTTCCTATTCTCATTTCCAGAGGAGCACATGAAATTACAAAAAAGAAACTTGCAGGGTCCTCAGGTGAATGACTTACAGAGGGATTGGCTCGTGGGAGTGTCTAGTTTGAACCAGTGTTCTTCCCATAGTATATAGCACTTCTCCAAATCTTGAGGGAATGAGGGAAGCAGGAGTCATTTGGAGCATAACGGTAGTGACTGCACATGCCCCTGTGGGAAGCATGGAGGGCTTTGAGGTGGCAATTTTCAAAGAATTAACATGTTGGGGACATGTAGGGTGCCGTCTCTCTGGCCAGAGAAGGTCTTGCAAACTGAACCTTTGTACTATTGTTCTAATGTCAGATGATTTTCCACCAAAATCATTTGCAGAAGTCTTTGGAGTGTTGTGTTTTCCTGGTATCAGGTTAGAATGGTAAAACTCAATTTTAAGATAAAACCCATTTTGTGGAGCTGTGAAGATCAATTAAAACATTTGAGAGAGGAAATGCAAAACCTATAAGGAGCCAGTGAAATACTGTTCTGTTAGTTTTGCACTAGTTTAGAAGGCTGTAGATCAAAGACTGCTCAGTTTGAGCTTCTTTTCAGAATATAGATCAGATCTTAGAAATCATTTGAGGTAAGTGTTTTTGGAAGATTGACCTAAGGAGGTGATTTCCATGTTAGGCAAGTACATGTTATGGGCTGCGTGGTTACACATGTTTGGGAAGCACAGGGTTAAACACAGTTTACAGAGAGCCTTCAGTTTGCTAAAGTACACTCTCCAAGGGTAGAAAGCATTGTTTACCAGAATTCTTTGAACCTAAATCCTTTATTAAAGAATCCTTTACTTAAAGAATCGCTAAAGAGGTAAGTGGCTTCCAAAAGCAGTAGAACTTCATGTCACATATTCAAAACATTAAAATCTCAGCTAATAGATTATTATCTCCTGGAAACACACCATGAGCCCGTTACTAATAACAAAACCTAACTGATTAATATTTTACTATATAGATGATGTGGACTCTTTCATCTGTATCTTAGCAGAACTCTTTCTAAATAGCCTTTTGTAAGTTGCTGACTTAAGATTATAAAGTCAGCCTTCCCCTCTGCTGCTGAGATGAGTGTCCTCTTCACTGCTAGCCGTGGGCGGAGGTGTGAGGTTGGACTCATACACACAAGGAATCCTGGTTCTGGTGTGGTAAGGAACTGGAGTGTGGAGTCTCCTGCTTTTGGTTGAAAAAGGGTCCCCTTTCTCCTCTGTAATATAGTTCTTCTTTTTTTCCTAAAGATTTTATTTATTTGTCAGAGAGAGAGAGCGAGAGAGAGCACAAGCAGGCAGAGTGGCAGGCAGAGGCAGAGGGAGAAGCAGGCTCCCTGCTGAGCAAGGAGCCTGATGTGGGACTCAATCCCAGGACCCTGGGATCATGACCTGAGCCGAAGGCAGCTGCTTAACCAACTGAGCCACCCAGGCATCCCTGTAATACAGGTCTTCTAAATAGCAACGTATCTTAAAAAAGTCTGACAATGCAGTTGGTTATTCAGTACCACACAGGATTAGCATCTATACCCCCACCTTGAAGAATGCCATTCGAGTCTATTGATACTGGTTTTCAAATGAAAAAAAATAAAACTCAGAATATGTAAGTTATTTGCTCAAACAAGACAGAAGTCGGCATCTCTGCTGGGGAGTAAGTTATCACTTTTGAGGGACCGTAAGGACTCTCCTCAATTTCTTTGCTCTTTCCAAAAGAAAATTAATATCCCCATGACTTAAAGAAGAAAGTGAGTCTAGAGCTTAGAGGATGAAATCATTATCTTTGATAGGTTGCAAATATCCGAACTGAAATTTGCCCAAATATGAATTTCTGAGCTGAGAAAGAAAAGCCTTATCTTTGGGGGATTATGGGAAGATCTTTTTATGTAGCTCCCACCAGAGTTCTACCACCATAACACAATGCAATAAAAATGATATTGTATATTGGGCACACTTCTAAAGGACATACCTTTATTTTTTTAAAGGTTTTATTTGTTTGAGAGAGAGAGTGAGCGAGAGAGCTAGCACAAGCTGGAGGAGAGGCAGAGGGAGAGGAAGAAGCAGACTCCCCGCTGAGCAGAGAGCACAATGACATGGGACTCTATCCCAGGACCCCGGGGATCATGACCTGAGTCGGAAGGCAGACACTTAACCGACTTAGCTCCCCAGGCACCCCTGAAGGACATACCTTTGAATTAGATCTGAAGCTTGCCCACCTCTTCCCTCTTTTTATCAGTTGATTCATGTCCATTTCATTATCCCAGCATCAATGTCCTTTACGTCAGGAGCATTGTTGAGATTGAGCTCTGAGGGACGTCGGCCAGCTAAGTGGATTTTCTGATTCTGATGCTCGAACATCTGATGATCCAGATGAAAAATTTCCCAAATATTCTCAGCTAAGTAGTACTAGGAAAGGATATTCCATTGAAGTATTCTCTGAGGGCAGGGATTAGGGCACCTAACTTTAGGACTTACTGTTTGATGCTGTGAGAAGACATTCTTCCAGAATTTGTTGACCTTCGCTAGTGTCCACCCCTCTCAAGTCAGAGGTTTCCTCTGTGACCACGGTACTGCCGTTATTCCAGGGGCACACCATGGTAGCCCTCTTTCTCTCTTCCCTGTCCACTCATTTGTTTCGTGAATTCACTCAACATACATGTGTTGAGAAGTTGTTTGTTTTTCTAGCGCTGTTTCAGGCTAAGAGGAGAAGTTAGAAATTAGAGGAAAAACAATTTCCATCACAACAAATCATGAAACCTCAGACACTTTAAGCTCGTCCCCATCCATAGTGAAAGTTCATTCAGTTTTAGCTCTGATCATTAGTACTTGACTTTTGGCTTCCTAGTGCAGGATGTTAACCCTTTATCTATTGAAATAGTATATATATTGAATAACCCTTTATAAATTGAAATTAACTATTTTAGGATAGCTATTTTTCACTCTTTTATGTGTGTCAAAGATATCCACACCTGGAAGGTTTCTCTTACAGAACAAGTGGCAGATCTTAATTCATACATCCCTTAAGTTTTTCTAACCTGCCATATTAAGAAATAGAAAATCTAGAGTTCTTCCACAGTGAGATAAATAGCTCTATTTAGCTCATTCTTCACAACCCATGCTTCATTCAGAGTGTCATCTCCTTTGTAAGCTGCGCTGCATGATATCATCCTAAAACATAAATTATATTTTATGGATTTATACATGGGGCTCTCATTTGCCCAGATATCTACAGATGCACACACTAATATCAACAGTAGATTTAAACCTTAAAAATGTATTTATTAGAGGAGAAACATGCCTAAAACACTGATAGACTTTCACATTCCAGTTTTGTGGGTTAAATTAATCCCTTATCCCAAACTCTTATAGACTAGTAAGTTAATTCAAGGAAATACTCTATATTATTTATTGGTTATGAATATATAAATCATGGGATGGATGTCAGTCACAAGAATATAAACATTTTAATGGGCTACTATATTTTATTTGAAGAATTAGCTGAAATGTTAATGTTCTAAGTAAGCACAGTAAAATTTACACCCTTATTCCTTGATTCATTGTTCCTTTGGGTTATAGCTAAAAGTGTATGATCTTTATGTCCAAATAGACTTTAAACATTGTCTCTCAATTCTACTACATTTCACTGGATAACTCCTCCTTCCCCCTTTTTGGATTTTCAAAAGGAATATATTTTTACTGAGGTAAATTTTTTATAATATACAGATCTTACGTATATAATTCAGTGAGTTTTGACAAATGTCTTCATCCATGTAACCACCATCTCAAACAGAAAATTCTAATTTATTGTTCTTTTTTAAAGATTCTTATTTACTTGTCAGAGAGAGAGATTGAGAGAGTGAGCCCATGCAGGGGGAGATATAGGCAGAGGGAGAAGCAGGCTCCCCACTGATCAGGGAGCTGGATGAGGGACTCAATCCCAGGACCCTGGGATCATGACCTGAGCTGAAGGCAGACGCTTAACTGACTGAACCACCCAGGCGTCCCTCAACCAGAAAATCCTTCCCCCAACTTCCCTTTCTTAGGCATTCACAGTTATGATTTCTATAGAAATCATAGAATTATAAATAATAGAAATAATTTTATAAATTATCTTTGCCTACTCTTGAATGTTGTATAAATGGAATCATAAAATCATTCTTCCATCTGACTTCTTTTGTTATACTACCTGTGAGATTCAAGTAGGTTATTGCGTATATTGTTAGTTAATTCTTATTACTAACGTTTCTATTAAATGAATATGCCATAATTTGTTTCTTCTGCTCCTGTTGATGGATTTTTGGATTGTCCCCAGTTTTTTAGTGTTATGAATAAATCTACTATGAACATTCTTCTGTAAGTCCTTTGGTTTAAGTATTTGGAATTGTTGGGTTCTATGTTAGGTATAATTGTAACATGATAAGACATTGACGATTTTCCAAGTTGGTTGACTCATATTACACTCCCACCTGAATGTAGTAGAGTTCCACTTGCTTCGTGTCTTTGCCAATATTTGGTGTTGATGATGTGCCAAGTGCTTTATCATTGTGAATTTAATTTCCGTTTTCCTAATGATTTAAGATGTTTAACATCTTTTCATGTGCTTATTGAACACTCTATACCTTATTTTTGTGAAGTATCTGTTCAAGTCTTTTACTTATGTTTAAATTGTGTTTTATTATTAAGTTGTAAGTATTCTGTATTGCACTGTGGATGCAGATATCGGGACACTGTCTTGAGAATATATTCTCCAGTCCATGCTTTTTTATCTTTGTTAAGAGTATCATTTGATAAGCAGTTTTTAAGTTGATAAAATTCAGATTATATATTTTTTGTTTATCTTTAGTGTTTTTGATCCTCACTGAGAAATCATTGCCTACTTCAGGATTATTAAAATATTCTGTTTCCACTTGAAGCTTTATAATTTTAACATTTTGAAAATTAAAGTATAGTTGACACCCATTACCTTACTATCAGGTATGCAGCATAGGTCTTCAGCAAGTTTATACATTATGGATTTTAGGTTTTAAACTGCTCATTTGTTAGTGATCATCTGGACATCATTTTGGGGTATGGTATGAGATTGGGGGGAAATTTTTTTCCCCTATACAGATATCTACTACCACCACCATTTGTTAAAAAAAAGATCTTCCTTTACTTCTTTGAATTACCTTGGTGTCCTTGTTAAATATCAGTTGGCCCTGAATATATGAGTTGATCTCTGCTCCTTTTCTGTTCCATTGACCTATTTGTTTGTTCCTGTGCCCGTATTGCACTATCTTTTTCACTGTAGTTTTATAGCAAGTATTGAAACCTGATAAGAAAAATGAAACAAAACAAAAAACAAAAACAAAAACAAACGTAACTTCATTATTATTTTTCAGGGTTCCTTTTTTTGTTTTGATTTTGCTGTTCTAAATCCTTTGACTTCTATAGTCAGCTACAGATTTCAGCTAAAAATTCACTGGAATTTTGTTTGATTGCATTACATCTTCAGGTTAATTTGAAAAGAAATGCCCTCTTAATAATGTTGATTCCTCTGAGCTATGAACATGGTAGAACTCTATTCATTTAAGTATTTTTAAATTTGTCACAGCAGTCTTTTGTAGTTCTTGGTGTGAAGCACTTACCTGTTTCTCCTGTTCTTGTTAAATTCATTTTTAGCATTTTGCTTTTTAATGCTATTGTAAATGGTATTGTTTGCTTAATTTCATTTCTATTTGAAGTCAGTGTATGGAAATATAATTGGTTTTTGTAAATTGACCTATAAAAAGGTCACCTTATTAAATTCCCTTACTAGTGCCGATATCTTTTTCTTTGGTTATTTGGGATTTTAAAAAATATAATCATGTCATTTCTGAATAAAACCAAGCTGGAGCTTCAGTACAATGTCGAATAGAAGTGGTGACAGTAGATACCTTGCCTTGTTCCCAATCTTACAGGGAAAGAGTGTCAGTTATTAACCAAGTAAGTAAATATAAGTAAGTGTAGGTTAAGGATGCTTTTTATCAGTTTGAGGAAGTTCTCTTCTATTCCTAATTGTGTATGATTTTTATTATGAATGGTTGTTGTCTTTTCCTAAACGCTTTTCCTGTATCTATGAAGATAACATGGCTTTTCTTTTCTTAAAACTCTTAATATGGTGAATTACTTAATGATTCTTGTCTTCCAGGGAGAAGTCCTACCTGGTCATTGTGTACATTATTTATTTGTATTTCTGGACTTCTTTTGCTAACATTTTATTAAGACTTTTTTTTCTACCCATCTGCAAAATTATAGGTAAATAATTTTTCTTGTATTTACTTTTATCACCCTTTGGTTTTAGGTGGGACGCTTGTCTTATAAAATAAGTCAGGGAAAGTTACTTTCTTCTTTGTTTTCTGAAACAGTTAAAGTAAGATTGTTACTATTTCTTTCTCAACAATTCACCAGGGAAATTATTAGGAGTTAGAGTTTGTTTATTAGAAGAATTTTGACTACAAATTCAATTTTTTGGTGAATGTAAGGATATGTATATATACATATTACATATTATCTTATATATGATATATAAAAGCCCCACACATATATATTTCATATCAGCTTTGTCAAGTTGTGCTTTTCAAGAAGTTCTTTTAATCTAACCTTTTAAATTTGTTGGTATAATGTTTTATATGAAATGACCTTATTGACCCTTTAATGTTTATGATTTATAGTAATGCCCCTTCTTTTATTTTTCCTATCCACAATTTGTGTTTACCTTTTTTTTTCTCTTGATTGGTCTTCCTAGGTAATTGTCAGTTGTGTATTAATCATTCAGAAAACCTGCTTTTGTATTTGTTAACTGAATGAATTTTCTACTGCTGTCATAACAAATTATCACAGAGTAGCTTAAACTATTTTCTTCTTCCTTTTTTTTTTTAAGATTTTATTTATTTATTTGACACAGAGAGAGATCACAAGTGGCAGAAAGGCAGGCAGAGAGAGAGAGAGGGAAGCAGGAAGCAGGCTCTCTGCCGAGCAGAGAGCTAGATGCGGGGCTGGATCCCAGAACCCTGGGATCATGACCCCAGCCAAAGGCAGAGGCTTAACCCACTGAGCCACCCAGTCGCCCTTCTTTCTTTTCCTTCCTTCCTCCCTCCCTTTCTCCTCCTCCAATCTCTCTGTCTCTCTCTGTCTCTCACAGTATTCATGTGTCAGAATTCTGGGTCCAGCACAGTTCAGCTTGTTCTCACCTTCATCTCACAAGGACAAAATTGAGGTGTTGGCTGGACGGTGATCCTTTTTGGAGGCCCTGGAAAAGAATCCAGTCCTAAGGTCGTTCAGGTTGTTGGCTGAATTAGGTGCTTGGTACAGCTGAGGTCCTTTTGTTTCTTTGCTGGCTGTTATTGGGAGCCTCCCTCAGCTCCTGAGGGTGTCGGAATTTCTTGCATATAGCCTCCTTTTTTCAGATCAGGAATGACTTGTCCAGTTAGGCTTTATCTCAGGCTTCCAGCCTCTCTGACTTCCCCACTGCCACATCTCTCTGACTCTAGTTGGAGAAAGTGCTTTTAAGGGCCCATGTAATATGGTTGGGGCCATCTGGATAACCCAGGATTAGCTCCCTGTTTTAAGCTCCACAATCTTAATCTCACTTGCAAAATTCCTTTTGCTACATAAACTAACACATTTATAGGTTTCAGGGATTAGAGCATAGACGTCCTTGTAGGGGGTATTCTTTTTACCACAGTTTTCTCTGTTTTATATTTAATTGGTTTCTGCTCTTATTTGTATGTTTTTTTCTTCATAATTTGCTCCATTTTTAATTAGCTTCTTTAGAAACTTAGATCATTGATTTTTAAATCTGTCTTCTTTTTCAATATAGACATTTACACTTTTTTGAAAAAAGATTTATTTATGTATTTATTTGACAGAGAGAGAGAGAGAGAGATCACAAGTAGGCCCAGAGGCAGGCAGAGAGAGAGGAGGAAGCAGGCTCCCTGCTGAGCAGGAAGCCCAATGTGGGCCTCGATCCCAGGACCCTGAGATTATGACCCAAGCCGAAGGCAGAGGCTTTAACCCCACTGAGCCACCCAGGCTCCCTCAATATAGACATTTAAAGCTATACATTTTCCTCTGTTTTAGCTTCATCCCACAAATTTTGATCTTTATTTCATTATTCAGTTCAAAATATTTTCTAATTTTTCTTTTGATTTCTTCTTTGATCTGTAATTTTTTATAAGTGATAAGTGTATTATCTAATTTTTTGGTATTTGATTTGTCAGCTCTTTATTATTGCTTGGTTATTTAATTTAGTCAGAGCACATTCTATCCAGTATTTCCACCTTTTGAAATTTATTGTGGCATTTTATTGCAAAACATATGATTTATCAGATGTGTGCTGGTTCCTCAACAATAGAGTCCAGACAACATGGTAATTATTGTCTAATTTGTAATAGTTGACGTCAGTGCAAAAAATATTTACTCCTTTCATAACTATTTATTAGATAGTGCCATTACCATTCACATTTAAGCTTGTTAATTAGTGAGTTACATGAGTAAAATGAGGGTTAATCCTAACAAAAAAATTAGAAAATTTAAGGTATTCTTCATTTCTTTCTTGTGCCCTTCAAAACGGGGTGGTGAGTGAGAGTGTCACAATTTTTCACAAAGGGCCTCCTTGTTAGGGTACCTCTAGTTTAGTAAAGCTCAGCTCTAGCTGATATTACTCCTAGGAAGTGTTTGGGAATATGTAGGGGCATTTGGTTACAATACTAGAGGATGCTACCAGTATTTTAGTAGATGAGTAACAGGAATCCTAAACATCCTGAAATGCAGTGAACCGTTCCACACAGTAAAGAATTGAAACACAATAAGATGGGGAGTGCAGAAGGGGATAAGGGACACTCTGTTTTGAATATGTTGAGGTTGAATTTTCTGTAGCACAGTTGAGCAAAACGTTGAATAGACAGTTGGGTATATAAGCATGGAGTTCTAGAAGGAGGTCTATGCTGAACATAGAGATGAGGAAGTGTAGCTATTCTAGGTAACTGACAGCATATGGGTAAGGACAGTGCAAGTACTAATTATGTACTTATGTTGGCTAATTGAATTTAAATAAAAAAGTTAAAAAAAAAAAAACAACAACTGTCCCATCCGAAATACCCCTAGTGCCCCTGTTGAAATATAGGGTGGGGATGGTTTTGACCTTTCTTTGAATCTTCCAGTGTACTTAGTACAATATTTTACACTCTAGTTATTGGCTATCCTATTTTGTGTTATATTTTTAAAATAATGTAGAAATACATGAACTATTCAAAATATTTGGATAATGTGTTATAAAACACACAGGAATTTATGTCAGTGACACAATAGGAATATAAAGATTTCATTTTGGTTGGCCATTCAGTAATTTATGGTCTGAGCCAATCCTTCCACCAACTCAATGCCTTGTATAAAGTGAATTGTTTCTCTTCACTGTAAAGATGGTCTAGATCCTTTTTATTTAAGGATGGTGAATGCATCATAAATTAATGCTGGCCTTACTCGGTATAGCCAAAAATACAATAGAATTACTGGAGTCTTTTTATTTTTGTGGAATTGCTATGTAGTCAGTTGTATGGCTTAAGATTGCATTAGCCAAATTATTTTTAGTGTCTGTATTCATTAAACACAGGAAAGAAGGCTTAATATGCTTTACTTCTCTTCTCCACGTCAGTCTTATACTAAAAATAATAATATACCCTTGGATATTGTTTTCTAACTTATGAGTTTTCCTTACACAAGGATACAGAGTAATCCATGTGGGAAAGTGCATAGGCTTTTAAAATTTTTTAACTTATATATTCATCTGTTTTGGTTCAACTATCAAATGTTGCATTTCTACAATATTATATATGTTCTGCTGTGTAATGGAGGAACACCTACTGCTAAGAGAGTTTCTGTCTATAAGGCATGAGAGTTTAAAGGGGAAGATAGGCAGTTAAGTATGATAAAATGATACATGTTCTGTGACAAGAGGAGGTTCACCTCATAAATGAGGTCTAAGGAAGGGAGTAGACAGTTCTACCTCTGCGTGTGTGTGTGTGTGTGTGTGTGTGTGTGTGTGCATAGTGAGCGAGTAGAGACAATTTTGGGGAATACCTCAGTGAGATGATGACACTTGAACTGGATCTTGAAAGATGAGTGGATATTAAATAGGCAGGCAAAGGGAAAGGAGAAGAGGAAGAGGGAATGATTAAACAAAGACAAAGAAGTAAGAAGCAGTGAGGTACTTTTACACATTGGGAGCCCATTTATCAAATCAATATAATGGTGGTAGGGAGCTACGTCTGTAGAGATGGGCTGACAACGCCATGTACACCATGCGGTGAAGTGTAAAATGTATACCATGAGCTATACAGTGGTTCTCAAAGTGGGATTTCAGTCTATAATCAACACCACCACCTGGGACCTTGTCAGAGATGCCTGTTTTGAGACCCACCCAAATCCTACTGATTCAGAAGTTCTGTAGGTAGGGCTCAACAATCTGTTTCACCAAACATTTTAGGTGATCAGTTCATGCTAAAGTTCAAGAACCACTGGGCTAAGAGAGCCTCCAAATGGCATTAAGCTGGTTCAGATCTGTGTTTAAAAAAATTATTTTAGTGAAGATTTTATTAGAGGAAGGTAAAATGATCAGGGATTAAGATTACATGGTCAAGAGATCATGAAGGCATGCCTATATGAAATACTGGGAAGAGAAGAGAGATGGAGAAGTTACAAATAGTATTTAAGCAGGTCAAATCGATGGGATTTGATTAAAAGAAAAGAGAAGGCCCTGATATCTGCCATACTTCTTTTTCATGATTTGATGGTGGAAAAGTGGTGCCATTCATAAGATGGGGAGTGCAGAAGGGGATAAGGGACACTCTGTTTTGAATATGTTGAGGTTGAATTTTCTGTAGCACAGTCGAGCAAAACATTGGATAGACAGTTGGGTATGGAGTTCTGGAAGAAGTTCTATGCTGAACATAGAGATGAGGGAGTCTAGCTATTCTAGGTAACTGACAGCATATGGGTAAGGACAGTGCAATGGACAAAAACAGAAGATGAACTAGTGTAATGTTTCAGGGTCATTTATGGGCTAGACAGAAAAGAGAGCACCTTCACATGTGACTAAGAATAAGTGGTCCACCATTTGGTGAGTTAGAAGAGCACCAGAAGAGTATGTGATGGTGGAGACCAAAGGAGGAGAGAATTCCAGGAGGAAACTATTGGTCAGCAGTGATATATTACAGAAAGCTGAAAGCCCAGAAGGTTTTCATTTTGATTTTAGGGGTTCATTGGCTGCCTTGGTCAGGATAGTTTATCTGGCCCATGAAGGATGGTTTTTCTTGAATCTCTGGTCCAGCAGGGACAGCAGACTCCCTATTTTAGAAAAAGGTTCCTGTTTCTTATACTTCTTAAATAACTGGAGTGGTTATGAAGGCAATGTTCAGCATCATTTGAGGTTGCCAGCTGAACTAAGTAGAGAAGCCATCTTCTTACAAGAGGATATAATTGCTTCCAGATAGAAGCAAGTGGAATGGAGGTACTGGAAACTGAGATGAAGGCATGAATGAGACCTACATCCTCAGCAGGAAGAGCTAACAGTATAGCAGAGTTAACAGAAGATATTAAAGCATTTCTGTCCTTGAGTCGTGACAAGGAGATGTGAGAGGCTCCTGGGAGCTGGTAACAGGAAAAGGTGACATATACATACAGAGAAGGGGGTTTGGAAGAATAAGCAGGAATAATCACTTTTTTCATTTGTCTGTCTTACTCCCACTGAGCAAAGGTAGGACTTTGACCCCTTCTCTAAGATGAGTCCAAAACTGTGGGGTAAAGATTATACAGGTCCTCTGTTCTCTAATGTTGACTGCTGCACTTTCCTAGATGTTTAGCTTTAACCTTGAATTAAATCTGAAAATTTCACTCTAGTCTAAGCCTGAAAGACTTGTATATCTGGAAAACCTGGGTGGCCAGGAAGTTTGGGCCTTCCTGGACTCTTGCTCCTGGCCCGTGGTCTTTAGCTGGAGTGAAATGGTATTTCTGATTTTTTTTTTAATATCTAACCATGAAAATTTACTGAGCTTTGATTTTTGAAGTAAATGTTCTAAAGAAAGAAACACTTCCCATTGACCACCAATATGTTAATTTTAAAGTGCCTTTTTAACCTGTAATAGCCCGTATCCTACTGCCCTCACCCTCACACAAGGTCATGAATCAAGTCAATTAATAACCTGAGACAAAATAAAATATTCTAAGACTATCTCTAGCTTCTTATTTTTAGGACGGGGTTGGAATGAAACTTGTCCCTAGAGTTTGGGAGAATTAGTTCATGATACCCAATAGCATTAAACACTTAATTGGCTTCTGGTCTAATTCTGGGTGTCTCAGACAGATTCTGTTTAATAATTTAGGCTCCATTATTTTAGGATTGAATTGCAATAACCTTTGAATATCTGGGGTATGTATTTCCCAGGAAATTCCCATATCTCTCAGCTTCAAACATTTATACTTTTCTTTTCATATGGCTCATACTTGACAATGAGTCATTTTCATCTGTGACATGTCCCCTGCTATTTCTCTTTTACTAGCATAAGTGGAAATATCCAAGCACAAATCACACAATTTATTCCTCCTCTTAAGAAATTATTGCTATAGTGGAAAAATCATATTAATTTATTATTATAAAGAGAGTATTTGAATCATAGAGAAGTTTGGGGGAAAGAATCCAGAAGAAATTCTACCAAGTTTCTTTTTGGCCAAGAAATTAGTTACAAAGAGGATTTATTTGTAAAAAAGAGTTTTGCATATTTCTAAAATCATTTAAATTATTATGAAACCAATTTGCATGTGAAATCACAATCTTAAAATATATATCTTCATTTTAAAGAATGTAAATATTTGTTATCTGATTTGAAATATATATGTATGTATATATATATGCTCTTTAGTTTGTATTTTGTAATATATATATATATCATACGATATAAATGGGCTCTATAGACAAATAACTGAAATGATTAATGGAATTACTCAGCAACAATATAAATGTTTAGTACCATTTAGTTTAATAGTGTTCTCCCAAAAATTCCATTTAGCCAATAAATATTTATTGTTTCTTATAAACAATAGATTCTTATATTGCATCTTTGGCTATAAACAAAACTGATAAGGTCCCAGCCTTTAATAGGTGGGCAGCTTAATAAGAAAGACAGTAAACAAGTAGTTATGGGTGTGACAGGTATAATAAGAGGCAAAAAGAGAATGGATAGCATTGTAGACCTACCCTGATTTGGGGGTCAGGGCTTACTGGAGAAAGAAATTTAAGCTTAGAGTTGAAGAGTACCTAAGTGGAATACTCTTAGGTGTATCTAAAGCAAGGAGGCGAGGGAGATGATTAGGGATGAGACACAAACTGAGAAGAGTTGAGTATGACTGAGGCATAGAATGCCAGACAGCGTGGTGGAGGGTGAAGCTCTAGAAGTAGATGGGAGCCAGACGTGAAGGACCATATGGGCTGTGTCAAAGAGATGTGAGTTCATCTAAAGCCTAGGGCAGGAACTTGTTGGGTTGTAAGGAAAGTTGTGATTATATTTGTGTTTTCATGAAATATCCCTAGGTAATGACATGGAGAAGGATTGTGAAAGGACAAGTAGCAGTAGGCCATGGCCATGGTCCCTGCAAGGGAAGATGGTTGGCTTGGCTTAGATTAGGGCAGTGGTAGTGGGAATGCAAAAATGTGGATATTCTGACAGGTAATTAACTATTAGAAGCAATGAGTGTTGGTGATTGACTATGTGTATGTGGTGGGTAGCATCACTGAGAAAAAAGGAAGGAGATTCTTATCAAGTCTGTGGCTTGAGGAATAGGTAGAAGTCAGTGCTCTTTAGCAAATAGCACAGAATTATTGATGGATTTCAATTAGAATGAATTCCATTTTCTGTTATGGCATTAAATGATACAACATAAAGAAGTAAGCAGATTCAAAATGTGTATCATTGTATTATAATCCCCTGAATATTCTTATGTACAATGTAGTGCTTAAGGGGCATTACTTCTGCATAATTTATTTTGAAGGAAAGTATTCACAGAATACTTCATATAAATTAAAATCATTTTTATTGAACTTTGCAGTTAATTATGGAGTATTATATTCTTGCAGTGAGATAAAAGGCCAACAATAAACACATAATTTTAAGCATAGTTCAAATTATTTAAATTACACGTTCCCATAAATGAATATTGGGACTCTGTCCCACAGAGCCTTCTCCATTGTCTTTCCTGGCACATCTCCTCATCAACCTCTAACTGGGGAAAGGAGCAACCCTCTTCTCTCTGATCTCTCTTCTTTTTTTCTCTTGGGAGCTTACCTGTACTCTTTCAATATCATCATCTTTTCCTCCCAATATCGTTCTCTTGTTCTATCTCTTCTTCTAAGTTAATGACCTTCCATGTGCTCAGTGCCTTCACAGCCTTTTCAGTTAGAACTATTTTTGTACCACAAAACCCCAGCACATCCAAAGCAGAACCCAGTCTCTGCTGCATTAAGACCAGTTTCCCTCCTCAGGCCTCGGACCCTTTCAGGGATTCAATCTAAATCTCTTGGAGCCCTTGGACTCCTCTTCTTAGAGAGTTAATGAAAGCAGGTAACATGAGTCGAGCATTTATTAAATGACACCCTGCTTTCAGCATTTCATGTGCATGATCTCAGTCACTTCACATGCTAACACTGTACAGCTGCTGTTGTGAATAACCCTAAAACAAGGTTTGGAGTTAGATACACAACAATTATGGTCACAGTTAATGAATAACAAAACATGAACATTAAACAATGTTGTTCAGACTCTCAAAGCACTGAGTTTATGCTCTTAACCACTCTGCTAAGAGCTTTTGACCACTTACTTAATCAGTCAGCTATTAAGTCAGAGTAGTGTTGTTTAGATATTTCAGGTCAACTTGACCTCCTCATTTCCAGTCTGGTAGTCCTGGATCAGGTGTTCACACATCATACATCGCATAGCATCATAAATGTAGCAACTTCCTTGCTGACCTGCCCTACCCAAGCACCCTTCTCTTCAATGCATTCATCATATTGGTACCTGAATAATTGTTGTTAAGTGGTCACCTTTATTATCACTTTCTTAGCTAATTTTTTTTAATTGCTATGTCTTCGATAGACTAAACCTCATACAATCTGCTAAGTCACACCCTGCTTTCTACGCACAGTCCCATCTGTAGGATTTCTTCCACGAATTCCTCCATGCTACAACTGCCTTCTTTCAAATGCCACTCTGGTAGCTGACAACTGCCAGCTGGATGGGCATCAGATCCAAGGACAGACAATCTATAGGCCAGTAGCTAGAGAGGTGAAGGGATGAATGCTCTACCCAAGGAATGGCTTATTGGATCATCCTTCTCTCTTAGGATTTCTGTGTGAGAAGAGTCAGCTCAGTGGAAGTAGGAGCAGGAGCTAAGAGGGAGAGAAAAGCAGAGAATCACATAAAAGGATTCATCAGAGAGGGCTACTAGGTTGTTATGAGAAGGAAACACATTCACCTCTTATTTCCTCAGAGCTCTGGAGTCTGAACCACACTGGGGTATGGTGGTCTGGTGACTAGGAAGCTGGGTTGACTGTGGTTTCTCTTCTCTGTTGGTCCCTGGGTTCTTTTGAGACATTGCTGTGCATTGTCTTCCTTTCCATATTTACTCCTTAAAAACACACAACTACTCCATGTTACCTGAAGAAATTGAGTAAGGCAGTGTTTTGTTTTGTTTTTTCCTAAAAGAGCCCAACATGGGATCTTTCCTTTTCATCACATTCGCTCTCTCAATAATACTAACAACTACTGACAGTTGTTACGTGTAGCGCACATGCCAGGGACTGTGTGGGTTCAAATGGATTGTCTCATTTAGTCCTCACAGTCTTTTCAGATGGGTTTTCTTAACCTTCATTAACAGATAAAGCAATAAGGCACAGAGAAGCTCAGTAATTGGTTCAAGGTCACATACTTGTTAAATGGCAGTGCTGGGATTTGAACTCTGGTCTGCCTGATCCCATTACCCACGTGTTTACTATGTTCTGGCAGTCATTCTTTACCTGGACTCCACGGTTTCTTGATGTAGAACTTTGTGTCTCACTTACTCTTCTACTTTTATAAAACTTGAGATCCTTGCTGTTTCACTAAAAAGAAATTTTATTTTATTCACTGTTTTGTTTGTGTATTTATTTAGTTTTTGGTGGTGGGGAAGGGGGGTGGCTATTGTTGCTTCCATCTAGACTATCTTTTTTTGACCTCATATCATTAAATCCTAATATTCCTTGAGGATTCCAGTTCAAGCCTCAATCCTTAACATTTTCTGTATCAAACCCCACTTATTTCACAGCAAGAAAACACAATTTTACATGATGGAGTCTTCCATTCCATTGGTTGACATCACTTTGTGTAAGTAAGTCTTTTTGCCACAGTTACTTAATTTGGTTTCTGGAATCATGTCTTTTCCTCTGTAATTCTATGAAAACACCTTTGCAGTGTTGACCTCATGGTAGACTTGACCACACCAAATCATTTATTTTTTGATGAAAAGAAAGTAAATATATTAAGTAATATGTATAAAATATATTTTAGATTTGGTTTTAACACTGAAAGATTTGGGAATAATGAATAATTTCAGTCAAACTTAAAATGATTTTTGTTGCATGACAACTAAGTGATTACTTCTTTGTGTATCCAAAGAATGTATGCCAATATGTCAGTTTGCTTTTATTTCTAATCTAGTTTAAAAAGAAAAGATGATAGTGGACGTCTTTGATACTCAGAACCTGTTGTTTCTCTTCTTGGTAATAAATCCACAATTTGATTCTGGTGAATAATCCCTCTTTTGTTCTCACCTCATACAATTCGGTGCAGAAATCTCTACTTTTGATTCTGGTCACTGGAGTTAGGAATGTACTAAGACCCAATCAGAGGAAATGAAATTTAAGGAGACTTTTTCTGGAATCACCGAAAGAAGGACATAATGCTTCTCTCCTGCTCTTGTTAGTAATATGAATATGATATGATATGAATCTGGAGTCATGGGGGGCCACATAGAAACCTGAGAACAAACCAAGTGTAGGAACCAAGACCAGATGATACTGACTGCATTCTTGGATCAAACTGAACAAGAACCTTGTCTAGTGTCTTCAGATACCTGGGCCAATAGGTTTCCTTTTTTTTTTTTTTTCTTAAAAGCTTAACTTGGTCTGAGTTGAAATTTGTCAAGTGTAATCATAGTTCTAACTGAGTCACCTTCTTTTACGGAAAAAGGAAGGTATTAAAATTTTAATTGAAAAAAAATTTTTTTAATTGTTCCTCTCTGCCAAAACAAAAAGTGAAGACCACATACTTTAATGTATATAGTTAGCCACTGTTTGCCCCCATTCTATCATAATCAGTTATTGTACAACTTTCATTTTAAAAGGATGAAATAAGGTCTGTTAGTAGGTAAAATATACAAACAGTAAATCCTGATACTGCTCATTGTACATCTTCAAGGATTTCTGTTTTCTCTTATTTAAACCAAATATATATTCTGTTTCTCCTGGTCTGTATGCTTAATGTTGGTACAGGTAGGGGATATCTTCTTTAAATGATAGTAATGGTAGAATTAGGAGTCTTGCTAATTTGCCTGAAGTGAACAGGACTGCATAGGCATGACTCTACACATAAAAAGGTGCCCTATATATTTCTAGTCTGACTGAATAAGTTCTCAGGGCAAACAAACCCAAATTGAGCAATATACAGAAATTGAGTTTTGAAATAGAAAGTTCTTCAATTTCTTTGTCATAAAATAATTGAAAGATTTCTAGCTCAAATGTCTTGCTGTTTCATTTGGAGGTAAGCTGATACAGTCCTTCTCACACAGTAAGTATTATCGACATGCATTAAACTAGAATATTTATTAGCAGTATTCAGTGAGCTGTAAATCACCAGGGAGGGCCAGGATTAGCAAGATATTAATGTTTAACTGCACAAGATTGCCATTAGTTTTATCTTTCAAAGTATTACAGTTTATAAAGACAGTCACATAATTTCAGTTTAAATGTCCCTTAAGTCATCATTTTATTATGACTGGGATTTTATAGAGAAAAAGAATTCCAATTGAGAAACACCGGTTTTAGTCTGCTTGGATTGTGATAAATAGTGTATCATTTGGGAAATACTTTAGACTTTGTATCCTTATTGTAAAATCTGGACTATGTGGAGGAAATTCCGTATCTATGGGAATGTTTTCAGCTGCAAGTAAAATAATACCAAACATAAAAGGACAAACAGTGAGGACTTACGATCTAACTTAAAAACAAGTCCAGAATTGATAGGTCTTGGAATTTACTTTCTGGCAAAGCAGTGTTATTCAGGACAAGGGTGTTTTCTTGTCCTTCTGTTGTCTATTTTTGGCGACATGGCTCTAGTTTTCAGGTGTGTCCTCTTGTGACTAAAAAAATGACTGCAGGGCAACAGGCAGACCCTCACACAACACATTCAAAGGCAGAAAGAGGTCTTTTATTGTGGATATAAAACTTTTCCAGATACCTCGGCAGACTTACAACAAGGTCCCCTTGACCAGCACTGCTTATAAATCTGTAAGCTAGCTGGAAGTAAAGCCCAGGAAGTGAGAATCCAGTATTTTCACCTAGAGTAGGTAGAGGGCAAAGAAAATTAGTAGGAGGACCATTCATGTCTAAATTGGCAGACTACTCTGCAATGTGATTACTTGCAGAGAAGCAGAAATTTAGTAGTGACAGCTGTTGGCCAAATGGAGTAATATATTCAAACCCCAAGTTAAGTCACTGCTGCTACAAAGCTGTTGTCCTGTGATGGAAGTCTACCTTATTTAAGGGTAGGAAACAAGGGTGGGAAACTTTGCTAAATTCAAGAGAATATAAACATAATTATGTTGTTTGGGATGATTTTATTCAGGCTTCTTATCCTGGTAGTAATTTTGCTTTTAAGCCTCTGAAGGTGAATATTCAAGTAAAGGCACATACAGCAAAATAAACACAAAATTCTAAAAATGGGCAGACCAAAACCTGTTTAAATTTATGATCTGTAAATATTGAATGATCTTTTTCTCCTTTTATCTTTGTTCATTGTTAAACGGTCTGCTTCTTTTGAACATTTTAAATTCAATTAACATTTACTGAGTTCCTAACATATAGAAGTCCTCATACTAAGCTCTGTAAGAACATAACTAAAATACACTTTTTGTAAGGAATTTATCCATAAATGAAACAGATCAATATGTAAATGAATATAATGCAAGATATCAGCCATGTACTAAATTTTACCTGAAGTTTAGGCACTTACTATGGAAATAAGCAGTTGAGTCTCTGCAGCATCTGGGGAATTTTTGTGTATAGGTTTGCCTTCTAGGATGGATGTAGAGAAACAGGACTCGGTATTCCAGACTGTGGGACCTAAATGAGAGGGAAGGTGCATCATGGCGTGAGGAAATGTTGAGCAGTTGGATGGGTTGGACTGTACAGTCAGTTTGCACTAAAGCAGACAAGGAGCCTGAAAACATACACTGAAGCTAGACTAAAAGCCATACAAAGGAGTATGGAAGCAACATCAAGCTACTGAATATCCCTTGTGAAGCGTGATCTCCTCTATGCTTAGAACTCTCATGCCTCTGTTTGCAAATTACTAATATTTGTTGAACACTGTGTTCTAGTCAGCATTCTGAGTACCTCACACATACTCATATTATCCTTAGGAAAACCCTATTAGTTACTTATTACTCTAATTTCATCTTACATCTTTCTGTTCTAGCAGAAGTCAGAAGAGGGGTCAGAACATCTGCGGCCCTCCATTGCCACAAAGGTCAGCCTGGTAGTTCAAGGTTATGGAACCTGCCCATAACTTGTTGAATCCTTCTTAAGCTTTGAATCTCTCTGAATTATTCTTCTGCACCACTTAGAGGAAATGCTATCTATCTATCTATCTATCTATCTATCTATCTATCTATCTATCTATCTATCATCTGTTTATTTTAGAGGGAACACAGGAGCAGGGGGAGGGACAGAGGAAGAGGGAGACAAGCACATAATTCTACGTATGTATTTCAAAGTCTCTGCTCTTTCCTCAAGATATACTACATATTTATATGAAGGAGGAGAATATATAACACCTGCAAGTTCTTTACAGAGTACTTTTGTCTAGAAATTATGCTTGATCGTTTGCTTTTTTTTCCTCCTAGAAAATTAAGAAACATGTCCCTTTGTGTCTCAAATGAAGGTAGAAATAAAATGTGATTAGATGCTACTTATAAACCATTTATAATTTCTGTTCTAGAAGAAGTCAGAAGAGGGGTCAGAACATCTGCGGCCCTCCATTGCCACAAAGGTCAGCCTGGCAGTGGTTTTCCTTGGGGCCTTAGACAATATCCCCAATGTGTTTCCAGCCCCCAAACAAGGTACATACTTTGGACCCAGGGCAGCTGTGAACACTGGTAATATCACCTTGGGTGAAGGCTTTCAGCAGAGAGGAGTAGTGTTGACATCTCCTGTGTTAAGGAATAAAGGGGGAGGGAAGCCGTGCCGCGGGCTCCTATCCCTTGATATCCTAGAAGTTCTGCCTTATTATGATTAAAAGAATCCTAGTGTAATTCTGTGAAGAGAATATAAATAGCCTTAAATTTGGCCCTGTTTACTTTTTCTTTTACCTAGTGCATGATTTCAACTCTGTAAGTTGTTTCATAGCAAGAAAGACTTTGCATACATTTTATTTCTATTAAAAAGTAATGACCTTTTTTCATTCCTAGAGCTTTTCCTATTCAATTCAACAGTTTTTTTGTTGAGATGTGACATTTAACTTTACACATTATCATTGCTTTTTATCCTTTCATGGTCATTAGTGCAATTAACAAATGCTTTGTTTAGGGTTCCCCCCCCTCCTTCTGGGCACATGGTAGGATCTCACTTTCCCATCAGTAGTTGCTTCACTATGTTCTGTTTTCTTCGGCCTTGCCATCTGGCAGTGGCTGCTTCATCAGTCTTGCCAATAGACTGAGGAAGGCAGTTATGTCAAGCAGAAGCCTAGCCAGCTGGCAGTGGATGCACAGTATAAGCATTACACCAGTGCTGAGATTTTTGAGCTTGTTTGTTATTGTAGCATAACCCAGACTCTCCTGACTTATACATGATCAGGGCAGTTTTAAGTGTCTCTGGTTTGTCAAAACCATTCCATGATTTCAGTAGTCTTTACTAATACATACAATTTATATTGACTGAACAGAGGCTTAAAATGTTCAAGTAGAAGGCTTTTCCTCTTCAATTATATTATTATGCCAAGTATTATGAACCTAACTTTAAGATTCTCCATTTTCTTTCTTTGCCCCAGGGGTACAGGTCTGTGAATCATCAGGCTTACACCTTTCACAGCACTCACCATAGCACAAACCCTCCCCAATGTCCATAACCCAGCCTCCCTATCCCTACCCTCCCACCCCCCAGTAACCCTCAGTTTGTTTTGTGAGATTAAGAGTCTCTTATGGTTTGTCTCCTTCCCGATCCCATCTTGTTTCATTCCATTTTTTTTAAATCTAGGTACAAAATTTTATGTTTAGTAAAATAATTTTCTACTGTATGAACATCTTTTACGAGCTGATTGTTTTGTGGGAGATAAACCCAACAGTCTCCTCACCTTTTACAAACTTCTATTGTAAGATATAATAAATTCAGGTACTTAAATTTTAGGTTCGTTTTGTTGGCAACATACACATACAGTGTGCACACATATTATGCTCACTCAGGTGTAACAAATGGACACCTAAATTTGAATTGCTTTTGGCATTCTTATTTATCCCCCAATATAAAACACATTCACAAGCTGAAAACTTTTTAAGTTCATTAATGTTTTCATATAATACCTTTTTGTAAAAAAATAATTTTAAAAATGGTACACAATAGTTCTCAGAAGGGCTGTAAAATAAAACCTAAATTGAATTTGGAGTACTATAGGGTTAATTGATTGTGATTACTCTTCATTTTAGATAGACAACCTACTGTGGGAATTTATAGATTAGACTAGAATACAGATAGAGAAATTTGAATGTCTAAAAGGCTTAGTTTTCCCATAACACTTTGGAAAAATTTGTAAAAGCCAGGAGAAGGCTGCTGCCTGGCTTTCAAGAGGCTTCATAAAAAATAGATACCATATTGGTGAATTCAACAGAGTCCTTGAAACTGGTGAATAAACCTGAATGTCAGTTGATTTGTTTGTAATAAGCAAAGTAACTGTTTTATGGATCATAATATTGATGATAGCAAAACCAGCTCATTCTGGGAAGCCAAAATAGAAAGTGGATTTCTTTGTGATCATAGAATTAGAACAGTAACAGTTAATGAATTAAATGTGTAGTGGTTTAAAGCTAATTCCAACTCATTTATTTTCACAGTGATAGGAATATTCTTGCCAATCTTCCTTGCATACTCCAATGCAGTCGATGAATGTAATTTTTAGTTTGGATGTTTACCTTCATGGCTCTCATTTTCTATAGCAACTTCATTTTGACTGACATTCATTTTTTTAAAATATGCTCACAACTTCAGTTTGATTATAATTGGATTTATACGCCTGAAAGAATTTCTGTTTCTTTTATGTGACATTGCTTATCTCTGCTGATCTCCTCTGAGTAGATTTGTTGGTGGGGCTTCCAGTATAATCTATTTCTCTTACTTCCAAATTCTTCTGCCCTGTCTCATTTAAATATCTACTTATTGACAAAAGCAGGTATTGCTTGGATGATAAAGACAATGTTTATATATTCAATTTTTTGATAGCATGTTTCCTTATAAATATAAGCAAATCTCTACTCGTCCTGCAAAACATTTGCCATTTATAAAGATTCATCCATTTGTGAGTAACAGTTTCCATTTAGCACAGATGTTCTGTAAAGAATTATAAGAGTTCCTGGAGTTCTTGCAAAGAAGATGCTATTGAGGTCTACATTATCTAACACTCATTGATTGCTGAAAATATAATCATCAAGTCAATCAGTAAATTTCATTAAAAACCATACAGATGAAACAATTTGACTAAATCTCCTTTGAGCTACAGAGGAAAAAGAAATAACCAGCAATCATGAATAAAGTTTCTTGTTTTTAATCTAGTCTTTTTATAAGATTGTCTCTATTTCTAAATTGGAGTTATTCATTCTGGGAAAATCTGTAGTTTGATTCTAAATGAACCCAGAGTACTTTAAGTATGATATAAACTTTTTGGAATTTAACAATGAAGTATTTGACCTTAAAATTGTTCCTTTCATAGTAGCTAAAGGAAAAGAACAAACAATGTTTCTCCATATTCTTGGAATAGTTTATCTTGCAAAAGCTGTGGTACAATCCTACTCTTATTATCTCTGTCACTCTGATATGATTATTCAACTTCTTATATATCCTGATGTGACAAAGGAATTCTTAGAGATCATGCTGTGCTTCATACACTTCCACTTTCTTTGAATGAAACATTAGGCAAATTCTCTTATTAGTTTTAGCTTAAGATGAGTATGTCTGAAGGATCTCATTTTGGCAAGGAATTAAAAGGTCAGAAAATAAATCAAATGACTCCTAAAGTTAAACATAATGCCTTTGACTCTTCCAACACCGTAAAAAGGTAACTTTGTCCAGCTGTTGTGATAGATTCATTTGAATAATCTCAAAAATTGATACTTCACTCAATAGAATAAAGCAGACATTGGAAATTCAGCATTCAAGAGCAGTAGACATTATTAGCTCACTCGACATCCATTTGCTGAGTTTTTCCACTGTGTAAAGGCCAGAGAGGCACAAAGGGAAAGAGAGAACTCTGTGTACTGCAGTGTATTACCGGTTGCCCTAGGGAAGGAGCACAGAATCTTCACAAATTAGAGGACCAGAAATAAACATGACAATTTAATCGCAACATGAGTCAAAAAGAGAAAGCAAGTAACATTTATACCTCTCATTTACTAAGAATGAGAGGTACAGGTAATAAAATGTATAGGGGCACCTGGGTGGCTCGGTCTGTTAAGCGGCTGCCTTCGGCTCAGGTCATGATCCCACAGTACTGGGATCCAGCCCTGCATTGTGCTCCCTGCTCATCGGAGAGCCTGCTTCTCCCTCTGCCTCTGCCCCCTGCTTGTGCTCTCTCTTTCTGTCAAATAAATAAATAATCTTTAAAAAATAAAAATAAAAAAAAAGAAAGGCGTAGAAGATCATTAGAAGTAAAGACATATTTTGGAGAATTTGAGCCTAGATAAAAGTCATAGGCCAACAGTTGTGTCCATCATTTTTCAAAAAGATTTATGTGTGTATGTATGTATGTATTTCTAGAGAAAGAGAGCAGAGGGTGGGGGAAGTGACAGAGGGAGAGAATTTTTCAAGCAGACTCCCTGCTGAGGAAGGATCCCAGCCACGCAGGGGCTCGATCCCACAACCCATGACATCTTGGCCTGAGCTGAAACCAAGAGTCGGACGCTTAACCGACTGAGCCACCCAGGCACCCCTGTGGCCATTGTTATTAAGTGGCATCATAACATACGAACCTGCATCTGACCTAGTACCACCACAAAGCTTCTCTAAGCAGAGTTCCTTCAGTCAGAAAAGTCACATCTCTTCTGTAATAATAGGAAAACTTATTTCTTCTGGTACATCTGGTGATCCTTCCAAGTTGGGAAGTAACAACTTGTTCTCTTATTTTGTAGTAAAAAAGTTGCCTTAGGAGATTATAATTTTGAGAATATCAAATGAAGTATGTGTTTTGTTCATTTGAAGAACCACTATTTCAGCAAGGAAAGGGTTGAGTTTTGTATGTATATTTTTCTTGAGTTACTCTTAAAAATTTCTGGTTGATAGAGAAGAGCTTCCACGGGTGCCTGGGTGGCTCAGTGGGTTGAAGCCTCTGCCTTTGGCTCAGGTCATGATCTCAGGGTCCTGGGATCGAGTCCCACATCGGGCTCTCTGCTCAGTGGGGGGCCTGCTTCCTCCTCTCTCTCTGCCTGCCTCTCTGCCTACTTGTGATCTCTCTCTGTCTGTCAAATAAATAAAATCTTCAAAAAAAAAAAAAAAAGAGCTTCCTGACAAGTTCTATTTTGACAGAATTAGGCGATAACAGAACAGAGGGGAAAACTGATACCTAAGATGTTCATTATGTTGAAACATATGAAATTACCTAAATAGACCATATTTAACCTCAAATATGGCAATTTAAAATCGAATAAAATAGAACTTCCTGAGTTTCATTTTTGGCTGAAGCCCCCAAGGCCAGGAATAATGCAGTAGATGTCAAATATCTGACAGGTTTCAAAGAAAGGTGCCAGACCTTTTTAACCAGGATGTGTTATAAAAGATAGTTAAATTGATTTCTGTCACACTAGTGATGACTCACCTCCAACCATAGAAGCATAGAGGCACAAAATGAATGAAGGAAATTTTCTTTAGAGAGACTATGAAAAACTGTGAGTTTCCCTTCTGTTGTGGGGGTGGATTCCTTTCACAGCTCATGTCAAGTGGGAAGAGTCTTAGAAGGAACCCCCTATCCACCCATCTGAGAGGGAGCTTGAGTGGGGCCATTTTGAAAGGAAATCCATTCAAAATAATTCTGGGGTGACATAGCCTAGCAGGGGCCTCTCTGTGGGTTCTGAGGCTCATGATGCAGGCACCCTGTGCATTACTGATATTCTAGTAGGAGGTGGTAGAGAGGGAATCTCAAAGACTCCCATAAAGGCAGTTAGTGAAAAATTCAGCTTGGCGTATATGCACGTCTCCTAGGACAGGGACATTATTTGACAAGTTGCTCAATACTGCCTTTTCTCTTTAACCTTCTCTCACCTGGGATCCTACTGCAGAGAGTTTCTATGCTTGAATTTGTTGCTTCTGACACGATGTGAAAGCACAGTGATTAAGGCAGCACAATATGCAGCAATAATTGGCTTTCCAGATAATTATAATTTTCTCTAGACACAGAATAGATACCTACCTAGAATATTGAGGGTACACACACACACACACACACACACACAGTTTTTAAATTTCAATTTCAAACAGGATTTTGCCCCTGGCATATATAGGAGCTGTCTTCACACAGCAGCAGATGTTACTATGAGACATGAATTGGGTAGCCTCACCAACGGTTTTCCCCCCACTCTCTTATTTTTGCTCTTGCTTTCATTTTTGTACTCTCTCTTTCTCACAGTTGCTTGCTCTTTAATTTTTTTATTTGTTTACTGAACCCCTCCTATGGCAAGTTTAGTTTCCAAGCCGTTGGACAAGCCTGCCCCTCCTCTGTCCAAGCTGTTACATTTCTAACACGTGTTCCAGCCTTGCTTGCATGTGCTCCCTCTTCACCTTTACTCTGGGAATTCCTATCCTCACACTGAAAGACTGTACCCTGCCCCCTCCCAACTTCATTGTCTTTTTTTTTTTTTAGATTTTATTTATTTATTTGACAGAAAGAGAGCACAAGCAGGCAGTGGCAGGCAGAGGGAGAGGGAGAAACAGGTTCCCTACTGAGCAGAGAGCCTGATCCCAGGACCCTGGAATCATGACCTGAGCCGAAGGCGGTTGCCGAACTGACTGAGCCACCCAGGCACCCCCCTTCATTGTCTTCTGAAGAGTTACCATTTCAGAAAGCTTTGCTTTGGTCAGGCTTAGGTAAAACAAGTAATACTCCATTGAGATGACCTTTTGGAATGGCCCAAGGAATAGCCAGTAAATGTGAAATAAAGGGAACATTTACAAGACTTCTGAATGTATATAGATTCCATAATGATACAGTTCCACATGATGAACATAAAATGTTTTCATCTGTCGAGATCTGACAGTGAAACCTCATATGAACTCTTCGACTCTCACTTCTGATTTATTTATTCACGTGACTGAGTCTGCACATTCCGTTGAGTTTCATCTCTCCAGCAATCCTCAGTTGTCATGACTGCAGTACGTCTGAAAATCGTCTGTGCTGAAATCCACTAAAAATAGACATAGAGGACACACACACACTCACACACACACTCAACAGGTCAACAAATTGCACAGAAATTCAGGAGAATATGGTTTCATAGCTAGATACCCAGTTTATTGATGGGAAAAAGTCAGGGGCACAAACAACTACCTTTATAAATAAAATGACCTTAACGGAAGCTATCTTTGAGGTGTCGCTTCCCAATTTTTCTTATACAATACCTGTGGAAAACAATAACGTCATTGTCTACTCAAGTTCATGGAAGAGGCTGTTGCTGAGATTTGCTCCTCAGCACATCTGTACCCCATTCCCAGCACTCCGGTTTAGAGGCTCTGCTTCAGGGATTATTTCCTGGACTGGCTTCATTGAAGGTTTCTGTAAGTGTTTGGGAAGATGAAGTGCCCAGTAAAATCTTCAAGTTCACAGATGACACTAAGCTTCTCTGGGTAATTAAATGTCAGGCTGATAAGGATAAACTGCGGAAAAATCTTTCCTGCTCGTGTGTGAGGTCAGGACGTAAAGATGAACATCACCAGGGATGTGTGAATGTTGTAGGATAAGAAAAAATAATATAAATCATATTATATGATGGTGACCTTTGAACATCAGTGACAATGCAGGATAAAGATTCCAGTGTTGTGATCTTCTCTTTCTGGAAACGTCCACTGGAAGTCTGTGGTGATAAAACAATTACTATAATTCTATGAATTGTTAGGCTATTGCAGATGACACAGAAACATCAGTAGCAATTCAAACACTTTCCTATAGGTTCTTCTGTTTAATCTTCAAAACAATCCTGTGTGATGACTTTTAATACATTTTGCAAGTGAGGAAATGGGGGCTCAGTGGCATCAAGGTTTCTACAATTAGTTCTGGATGCTGTTTCTAAAGAAAATGAAAGTGAAAAATGTTCGTAAATGCACATTTCAGGTAAGGACTGAGAATCTGAAGAATGGAGGAGAAAAAGATTGTATAGGTAGATATATTTTATAAAGAAGGAGTCTTTCATCTGGAAAAATTACTTGAATACTCCATGTAATTTGGCTCTTGAGTGAAGTTCTGGAATTCTGGATTTAATTAAAAAATTGTACAATGCTTAAAATGGTGTGTTAGTTTCTTGGGCTGCCGTAACAAAGCACATAAATTGGGTGGCTTAAACAGCCAAAATTTATTGCCTCACAGTTTGGGAGGTTAGACGTCCAAGATCAAGGTGTCAGCAGGATTGATTCTGTTCATGGGTTATGAGAAAGAATTTCTCCTGGTCCTCTTCTTCATTTATTTCTTCACATTTTTCCCCTCTATATATGTCTGTTTCTGTGTCTGAATTTCTTTCTCTCTTTCTTTCTTTTTCTCTTTCTTCCTTTCTTTCTTCCTTTTTCTTTCTCTCTCTCTCTCTCTCTCTCTCTCTCTCTTTCTTTCTTTCTTTTTTTTATGAGGACCCCAGTCATATTGGATTAGGGCCCACCCTAATACCTCATCTTATTTATGTCTTCCATGAAACCATTTTCAAGTAAGGTCATATTTTGAGATACTGGGAGTTAGGCTTCATTATACAGATTTTGGGGGGACACAACTCAACCTATAATAAATGACAATCACTATACAATGGATGATATATTTATGAAAGTTATTACTCTGAATAGGAACAAGATCTAAAGACTCTATGTCAGTGAAAAACAAAGAATCGAGAGAGAGCATTAAGCCAGTAAAGAGATGTGGGTGGTGGTGGGAGAAATATGTGACAGAATCTTTGTGTTTTAACACTGGAAGGTTAAATATTTGGGATTTAATCTTTTTTGAGATGAAAAACTGGTATAAATAAATATTAATAGTAATATTGTATTAGGTGAAATCAATTGGTTATGATGTTGTTGGACAAGAACAGAACAGAAGCTTCCTTGTAAATATAGCTCAACTAACCAAAAGATTAAATCCCAAATATTTAAAAATGTGGTTTACCACCCAACCCAAATAATCTCAGTTCTTTGAATGTATAATGGAAACTCCAGGCTTGGCTTTCTTTTTCAGATAAAAATCAAAACAAAAACATTTTAGACACGTTTATACTGGGTCCTTTAATACTGATAACCAGTTTCTAAGATGAAACTCAACCATACTTCCCCATACATTTAAAGAAGCACTTCAATTAAAGTTTATCTTAGTCAGGGTACCTTCAACCTCATGTCTCAATGTCAACTGTTGTGTATGTCACAGAGGGCTAAGAGGTATCTTAAAGTATGTAATGTAGCAAAGAAATTACAATTATTCTTTACCATGTGGAAGTAAGACATGAAATGACAAGGAAAGGTAAAAATAAGCGTCATTTATTTGTTACTGCATCCGTCCTCTTGAGGCAGTATCTTTAGTTAAAAATGACCTTCCATTTAGTTTTTATCATAATGACACCTTGTGCCTGGGCCTACATTATGATGGTTTTATTAAGGTTATTGTCCATTAATCTCTGGATTTTAAAATGTCTTTATGGTTATTTTCAGTTTATATTGATCCTCTGAGTTCATAGCTGAATAGATTCAGTCATTTTCTCAGCTGGTAAGTCTCTTGTCTGGTTCCTGAAGTGCCTAGTGGCTGGGGGTTGATTGACAGCTTTGGCGATGCCCATGTAAACAGCAAGCACACCTCA
This sequence comes from Ailurus styani, assembly GCA_002007465.1. Classification (NCBI taxonomy): domain Eukaryota; kingdom Metazoa; phylum Chordata; class Mammalia; order Carnivora; family Ailuridae; genus Ailurus; species Ailurus styani. The sequence goes on from LNAC01000065.1 coordinate 3,730,543, forward strand.
CAGCACCCAGGAATTGGTAATATTTAAATGCACTTCTTGTATCCAATTTCTAAATAGAAATACCCTGGGCTGCTTATTAAGGACTGAGCTAGATTGACTTTTTCTGTGTGGAACAGGGAGAATATTGAAGTTGTGGACAACAGCTTGGAATGCTTTCTGGAAAAGGAGTGATGACTAGACTCGGCACTGAATAGGATCTGTAGTTGGCCTAGAATATCTGAGATCCAAGTGTGTGAGACGGAGAGGATTGCAGCAGGGAAGGAACAGTGGTGAAAGATATCAAGAGTCAAGGCAGAAGGCGCTCTGTTGCTAACGTAAGAAGAGAGTTATGTCTTCGAACATGTAAAGGGAGAAACTCTTTGAGTCATTTTAAATGAGATCATGAAGCATTTTTTTTAATATGAGTGAATTTTATTTCATAAAATTGGAGAATAGAAAGAATAAAGCAATATTCTTTACTTTACTTACTTTACTGTCAATATATAGTGTGACCAATATACACATGATCCAAACACTAGTTAGAATTTTGATCAGTTTCTTCCCAGGCTGTTTGTGTGTTCTTATATATTTGTGATTTTGTGTTTCTAATACTCCAATCAAACTGTTTATATTTATTTTATTATATTTTAATTCCAGTGATTTTTTGAAATTTTGATTCTTTATGAAATACCAAGTATCTTTTTATGTTAACATTAAATATATAACCACTCATAACCTTTAAATGTTGATACTTCCCGAGATTCTGTTTTGACTCTTCTTTTTCTTTCTGTAATCTCCCCAGTCTTTTTCAATTCTCCCCATCAGAACAACTAATACCTAAACACTTTTTACAAGTTACAAATCTACACCTTATGTTTCAGACTTACATATACAAATATTAGATACCCATTAATTAGTGGATTGATTTATTGATAATGAGTTCATTAACTCGTGAAGATCTTACTATGTGTTGGGTGGTGTTCTGAGTATCAAGAGTTGGATTTAAAGGAAGATGGTAAGAACTGAAGCAGGAGTCGGAAAGGCATGGAAAGTCTACATTTTGAAGGTTCTTACGTGTAAATGTAGGCCTTTGGCCATTTATTTCCAGTCTATATTCTGTACACCTATTAAATAGTCTCATAACATTCTGCTTCTAACACTCATCAGAGTTGTAATTAATGAGCTATTGAAGTGATTATTTTGTTTAGCATCTGTATTTTCTTTTGCAGCTGTGACAAATTGCTACACACTTGGTGGCTTTTAAAATCACTGAGGATTATTATTTTATAGTTCTCTAGACTAGAAATCTGGCATGAGTCACACTGAGCGAAGATCAAGGTGTTGGCAGAGTTCATTCCTCCTGTAAATTCTAGAGGTGAATATATATATATTTTCTTGCCTTTCCCTGTTCTAGAGCCACCTGCTTTCCTTAGCTCATGCTTTCTTTCCTCAGTCTTGAAAACTACATTGGCCAAGTCCTTCTCACACTGCTGTCTCTCTGGTTGTCTTTTCCACATTTAAGTACCCTTTACACTGGGTCCACGAGGATGATCCAGGATAATCTTGCTTTAAGGTCAGCTGATTATCAACCTTAATTCGCTATTCTACCCTAATTGTTTTTCTTTTTTTTTTCTTTTTAAATATTTTATTTATTTATTTGACAGAGAGAGACACAGCAAGAGAGCACAAGCAGGGGGAGTGGGAAAGGGAGAAGCAGGCCTCCCGCTGAGCAGAGAGGCCGATGTAGGGCTTGATCCCAGGACTCTGGGATCATGACCTGAGCTGAAGGCAGATGCTTAACTGACCGAGCCACCCAGATGCCCCTACCCTAATTGTTTTTCATCACGTGACTAACATATTTACAGTTTTGAGGGAGGGGGATATGGGCATCATTGAGGGCCATTATTCTGCTCACCACAGTGTTTATCTCCTTCCCCCAACTTATAAATTTCATGTAGCAAACTTTGTATCCACTCTTCTTTTTTAATTGCAAAAGCTTGGTTTTACTCTGTGGAGCAGTTGCTCAGCTGATAAATTTCAACATCCTTGACCTCTACAGTAGTACAGGAGCATAATGTGGCACTGTTCTGGCAAATATGTTATAAGAGGAAGTCTACTGAGTAATTCTTGGAGAGATTTTACTATCCTGATAAGAAGTATCACCCCTTTATCCTTGTAGCCCTGTCTTAGAGTCTAAAGAATCATCATCTTTTGGCCAAGAATGATAGGAATGAATACACCAAGCCTTCTGCATTAAGGACAAGAAGTAAAAACATGGAAAGAGCCTTGGTCACCGATGACATCGTTTAGCTGACCTATTGTATCAATCCAAGGCTTGCGTCTCTTGGACTTCTTGTACTTGAGAAGAAATATTCATTACATGCTTACACTACTGTAGTAGGCTTTGTAATTATTTGCAGCCATATGAAATCTTGCTTGATAGCCTCCATGAGAGCAGGCACATTCTGTACCTTGTTGACCCCTGTATTTCCAAAGCCCAGGGCAGAGTGAAACATCTGTTAGGAATCCTAGTTAATAAATAAATTAACCCAAGAGTTAAATTCTCTTGAGATTTTGACTATTGATCTGTATGTAAAGAGTAATTAGACATCAACTAGTTTAAGAAGGAAGGGTGAGTAGATCATCCAAAACAAAGAGTATTTGTCAATGTCCTGAAGTGGGGGGTGAACTTGTATGCAGGGAAGTAATAGAAAGTGATGACTAACATAATGGGGAAGAACTGGAAGGGGCTAGTAGATCACACAAGACTACCATAGGCCATGTTAAGAATTTTTTTGTTTTTTAATTCTAAGCACATTGATAAGAAATCTACAGATTTTAGGTGAGATTCTCATGTTTGTATTTTTAAAAATATTTTATTTCCACTCTAATTAACATATAGTGCTATATATTTTCATACATACAGTGTAGTGATCCAACAGTTCCATACATTATTCATTGCTCAACAAGCCAAGTGTAGTTCCATTCCCCTTCATCTATTTCATCCAGCCCCCACCCACCTTTCCTCTGGTAACCATCCATTTGTTCTCTATAGTTAAGGGTCTGATTTTTGATTTCTCTCTCTCTCTCTCTCTCTCTCTCATTTGTTCGCTTGTTTTGTTTCTTAAATTCCACATAAGAGTGAAATCTTATGGCATTTGTCTTTCTCTGACTAGCTTATTTCACTTAGCATTATACTCTGTAGATCCATCTGTGTTGTTTCAAAGGGCAAGATACCCTTCTTTTTTATGGTTGAATAATATCCCATTGTGTGTGTGTGTGTTCTTGATCTGTTCATCTATCGATGGGCACTTGGGCTGCTTCTGTAATTTGGCTACTGTAGATAATGTTTCTATAAACATAGACTTGCATATATCTTTCAAAATTGGTGTTTTTGTATTCTTTGGGTAAATACCAGTTGTGTAGTTAGTGGATCATATGGTAGTTGTATTTATAATTTTTTGAGGAACCTCCATACTGTCTTCCACAGTGGCTGCTCCAGTTTGCATTCTCACCAACAATGCAAGAGGGTTCCTTTTTCTCCACATCCTTGCCAATGCTTGTTGCTTCTTGTGTTCTTGATTTTAGCCATTCTGACAGACATGATATCTCATTGTAGTTTTGATTTGTATTTACCTGATGATGATCATCATCATCTTTTCACGTCTTCTTTGGAGTCTGTTCTTATCTGTTCTGTTCATGTCCCTGACCATTTTTTATTTGGATTATTTTTTAGTGTTGAGTTGTATAAGCTCTTTGTATATTTTAGATAATAACCCTTTATCAGTTATGCGATTTGCAAATATTTTTTCCTTCAGTAGGTTGTTTTTTAGTTTTGTTGGGTTTTTTTCCTTCAGTGTACAGAAACTTTTTATTTTGATGTAATCCCGATAGTTTAGTTTTGCTTTTGTTTCCCTTGCCTCTGGAGATATACCTAGAAGGATGTTGCTATGGCCAGTGTCCGAGAAATTACTGCCTGTGGTCTCTTCTAGGATTTTTAAGTTTCAGGTCTCACATTTAGGTCCTTAATCCATTTAGGGTTTATTTTTGTGTATGGCGTAAGAAAATAATTAAATTTCATTCTTTTTCTTGTCCATGTCTGGTTTTCCCAATACCATTTGTTGAAGAGACTGTCTTTTTCTTAGTGCATATTCTTGCCTCCTTTGTTGATGATTAATTGACCATGTAATTGTGGGTTTATTTCTGGGCTTTGTATTCTGTTCTGTTGATTTATGTGTCTGTGTTAGTGCTAATACCATAGTGTTTTGATTACTACAACTTTGTAATATAACTTGGAGTCTGGAATTGTGATATCTCCAGTTTTATTTTTCTTTTTCAAGATTGCTTTGGCTATCAGGGTCTTTTATGGTTCCATACAAATTTTAGGATTGTTTGTTCTAGTTCTGTGAAAAATGTTGTTGTTATTTTGATAGGGATTGCATTAAATCTGTAGATTGCTTTGGGCGGTATAGACATTTTAACAGTATTTGTTATTTTTCTTTTCTTTTTTTTTTTTTTTACAATATTTTTTCTTCCAATCCATGAGCATGGAATGTCTTTCTATTTTCTTTCATCAGTGTTTTCTAGTTTTCAGAGTATGGGTCTTTCAGTTCTTTGATTAAGTTTACCTAGGTATTTTATTATTTTTGGTGCAATTATAAGTGGGATTATTTTCTTAATTTCTCTTTCTGCTGCTCCATTATTAGCAGATAGAATGCAACAGATTTCTGCACATTGATTTTGTATCCTGCAGATTTATTGAATTCATTTATTGGTTCTAATAGTTTTTTTGGTGGAGTTTTTAGGGTTTTTTTGTATTTAGTATCATATCATCTGTGAAGAGTGAAAGTTTTATTTCTTCCTTACCAATTTGGATGCCTTTTATTTCTTTTACTCGTCCAATTGCTGAGGCTAGGACTTCCAGTACTATGTTGAATCAAAGTAGTGAGAACAGACATCTTGTCTTGTTCCTGATCTTAGGGGGGAAAAACTCTGTTTTTCCACATTGAGTATGACATTAGTCATGGGTTTTTCATATAAGGCCTCTAATATGTTGAGGTATAGTTCTCCTAAACCTACTTTGTTGAGGGTTTTTATCATGAATGTATGTTGTATTTTGTAGATGCTTTTTCTGCATCTATTGAAATCATATGGTTTTTATCCTTTCACTTATTGATGTGACATATGTTGATTGACTTGTAAATATTGGACTAACCTTGAATTCAGGAATAAGTCTCACTTGATTGTGGTGAATGATTTTTTTTAATGTATTGTTGGATTTGGTTAGCTAATATCTCTTGAAGATTTTTGTGTCTATGTTCATCAGAGTTATTGGCTTGTAGTTTTTTTTCTGTGATGTCTTTATCTGATTTTGGTATCAGTACTGGCCTCATAGAATGAATTTGGAAGTTTTCCTTCCTCTTCTGTTTTTTTTTTTTTTTTTGGAAAAAAATTGAGAAGAATAGGTATTAAATCTTCTTTAAATGTTTGGTAGAATTCACTTGTGAAGCCATCTGACCTGGACTTAATTTGTTGGGAGTGTTTTGATTACTGATTCAATTCTGTTGCTGGTAATTGGTCTGTTCAAATTTTCTATTTCTTCCTGATTCAGCTTTGGGAGGTTATATGTTTCTAGGAATTTCCCCATTTTTTCTAGTTTGTCCCGTTTATTGGCATGATATTTGTATTTTTGAAGGTTCTTTTGGGCTGCTGGGTGAAGAAAGGCCCAGGTGAATGCTTTGAGAAAGATCAAGAGGGTATGAAAATTGTCTAAGTGAAAGATGATGAGAGCCTGATGTGATCTGGTGATCTGGAAATGGAGAGAAGTGCATGAATTGGATAGACATTAGAAAGCTAGGTTGGTAGAACTTAGCACTTCACTGGATATGAGGACAGGAGAGGGAAGGGTGTGGGTTAACTCAGGCTCTGATAGTGTATGTGGGAGGATTGCAAGTTGTTCCTTCAGCAGCAACATCCTGGCATTGCTCTGTTGAAGATCGTAGTTAGAATTTTTTATTGCATGTTTGCCATGTACCATGTTAGTGAGCAGAGGACTAGGGCATAAATATGTTAGAATACTTCAGAGCCTAGGATGAGTTACAAGTGGGGGTGAGTGGCTGGAGATAATACAGAACTTGCTTTAGAGTCAGGGCTGTGAAATGCTTTATAAACTACCTTGAGAACTTGTTTACATGTACTTATTGAGGGCACTGTTCTGAAGCTATGGACATGAAGATCAATACCCTGCTCTTTCTGAGCCCAGAACCTAGTACAGAGCTTTCTCATTTGATACCTTAATGGGTCACAGGTGAGCTGAACGAGGGGGCCCCGCAGCAATCAGGGCAGCCAGGCAAGCTCCTCCACTTAACACTAGTGTGGTGTGCATATGTATGATTTTCTGTGTGTGCTGTGTAAAATTTCAGGATTCACTAGTCTTGTAGACAAGTTAGACACAGTAAGGACAGTAAGAATGACAACAATGGTAACTATATAGTACAGTGTAATGATACAATAAAGGAATGTTAATATTTAAAAAAATCTGCTGGGAGATGGTTTGAGTGACATTTTAAAAGCAGGTTTTCTCTAGGAAGCTGGAAGAATGGGTACCTATCCTTCTGGAAGCTTCGAGTCTGAAAATTCTGTTAGGCTTCCAACTATAAAATACCTCACTTGTTTCTTTAGTAACTGCCTATTTTTCAGGTAAAATGACATGAAGCATCTTCCATCATATTTCATCAGCTGATGAATTTTGAAAATGTACAAGCTACAGAATGATGGCAATGTAATAATATGTCTCTTCTCTTTCCCCCTTTGGGTAAGAAATGGGTATGGAGAGGTGATGTAGCTTCTTGTTAAGTTGAACTTGGGTGTTGCCTAAAGTGATAGCATCCTTGTTCATTATTTACTTTCTTCAGCTTCTGAAAGTTTGTTACAACTGAGAAGTTTCCAGTGCTTTTTCGTGAAAGAATCATTCTTTTATAGCTCCTAAAACTGTATGTTGGCCTGTTAAAATTGTTCTTCTCTCTACAGATTTGCTATATGTATCAAATAACATTGTGTTTTAAACACTTTTGGTATGTAAGAACTTCATTACCTCTGGATGATTCTGTTTTGCCACTTTTTTTTTTTTGGCTCAGAGAAGCATTTGGAAGGTCACACAAAATGGCCATTGGTTAAATCCACTTTCAGCACAATCATCCTATGAAATAAATGTTCAGTAGATTCCATAGGGTTTTAAATTGTGATTTAAAGTTTAATTCAAATAGATAAGGGAATCTTCTGGAATGATTGCAACAGTTGAAGTTGAAACTGGGCCTAGAAACTCATTTGGTTTACTGCATTACTGACAGTGAAAATAAAAATGAAGTTACTTACAACATAATTCATGGCATGTCATTCATGTATCACATTATGATAGGAATGACATCCAGATATGTTGAGCTGTTTGCAGACCCCTCTTAAGCAGTGTCAGTGGTTGGAAACAATGGCATACTTTGTTACTACCTTTTCCAATGCCACAGATGTATTATTAATCCTCTGGGACTTTAGTAATGAGGATTCAGCTTGGGCCTCAAAGCACATATCTGAGCTCTCCCTGTCCTTCCTCAGGGTGCTTAAATCACAAAGGGGAGCCTTTCTAGACTTTTAGCATTTAGCACAAAAACCTTCTTCCATTTCACAAATGTAGGATGTAGGCTTTTATACACAATCACTCTGATAGAGCTTCTAACCACATCAGTCCACTGTTATAATCAAGCTTTTTGTGATAAGAGTATTTTAAACCATCTTGACAAATGCTTATAATTATAATAGTTATCATATGGAGCACTCAGTATCCTCAAAGGGATTTAAGTATATGATAGAATCTTCCTTTTAAAAGAGTTTATCAGCCAGCAGATTTCCATTCTTACGTACGGAAAGTGCATTTTAGATACATAAAACCACAATAAATGAGCTCTTAACTATGTCAACCGTTGTAGTAATCAAGCCCCTTTCTTTCCAGAGTATTTAAACTATCTCATTAAGTATACTTTTAGAGGATATAATGACATTCCTCCATATAATCAAGGAGGATGTCTTGCATTTATACCCTTTCTTATTAGACTCCAGAGTTTTAGAAGTTTGGTCACTAAGATAATTAGGCTGCCAGTGCTTCTCAACCCTCTTTACCTACCTGTCAATTCTAATGGCTGGAGAAAGATAATTTGCCATATTGAGAAAGTTGCTCTGAGGCTGGAGGGAAGTGTAGGACAAAGTAAGCAAATTTACAACCTGTCACCCTTAAAGGCTCTGAGGAATAATTTATGAGCTCTTGAAGCCAGTGTCGGTTGCGTGGCCCAGAAACTTGGGCATTTCTTATATAAGTCCTAAAACATTCATCTTGACTTAAAAATATGGGAAACTTTGACCAGAATATCCCACTAAGGCTCTCTAGACGTTTAAGAGTGAGACAAGGTGTGTAGTGTGCAGACTCTGGTCCGCTCCTGGTATGGGCATATTTCGAAATAAGTATCAGACGTGGGTTCAGCTTGTCACCCACCTGAATTTCAGAGGTTGGGGGACTAAGACTGTTGTTCCTATCTTCTGGTTCTTTCAGTGACATTTACTCTAGTAGGCAATAAATGTGAGATGGAATGCAAAAGAATGAGATATCCATGTTTTGTGGAATCAGACTTGTTATTGTATTGTTTTGCTTTGACTTTTTAAGTCAACATTTTACTTCAGCCTCTACTACAGATGACTTTCATACTTATAGATCATAGTGGGGGATGGGATAAATTACTGATTGAAAAAGTCAAAGTGATGAAATAGTGGTTACATATACACATATATTGTACATATATATCTGTATATTGTATGTCTACAAATATTACACATCATATGTATAAGTTTATGCATATATATATATATACATATACAGACACACATTATTGAAGGAATGGCTATCCAGTTTTAAATAATAAAAAACAAGTTTTAAATTGCTTGCTCATCTCAAGTCTCAATAAAAGGATTATAAATAGTGAGAAAAAGATGAATTTAAGTATTTAAAAAAAATTTTTTTTTTAATTTTTTTTTTTTTTAATTTTATTTTTATTATTTGCCCAAGGGGTACAGGTCTGTGAATNGAAAGATGAATTTAAGTATTTAAAAAAAATTTTTTTTTAAATTTTTTAAATTTATTCGTCAGAGAGAGAAGAGGGAGAGAGCACAAGCTGGCAAAGTGGCANTTTTTTTTAATTTTTTAAATTTATTCGTCAGAGAGAGAAGAGGGAGAGAGCACAAGCTGGCAAAGTGGCAGGCAGAAGCAGAGAGAGAAGCAGGCTCCCCGCTGAGCAAGGAGCCTGATGTGGAACTTGATCCCAGGACTCTGGGATCATGACCTGAGCCGAAGGCAGAGGCTTAACCCCCTGAGCCACCCAGGTGTCCCAGAGTTTAAGTATTTTTATAATCCTCTTTTCATCCTGAGTCTCTCACACTCAAAAATCAATGTGAAACTACTGAGTTCATGATGTGTGGTTCCAGTAGAATTTAAGTTCTATGACGACAGCTGCCCCCTCACATTGACTCCGTTACCTCCTTTGTGTGTGCCTTTCAGGGAGTGTGTTTATTTACTGCAAATAGCATTGGCACAACCATAAATCCATAGGACTATTTTGCTTTTCACAATCTTGGAAAATGGCAAAATCAAAGCCAAATGACTTGGATGGTACTGAGATGCTGATGGTGTTTGTAAAGGGTACAAACATATTTTCTTGTTCTGCATAATGTGTGGACAGTTTTCTGGTGTCAGGGCCTCTGGAAGACTGATGTCTCTTCATCGATAGTGGTTTTACTCCCAGGGAAACGATCAGATTGAGAAAATCAAAAGCTTCATGTAAGTGAAAGCAGCTTCTTTCTAATTTGATGGGTGTGATGTCCTTGAGGACTTGGTTAGCTTTTATTCTCCTTTAGTATATGGAATAGTCCATGCAGTTTTATTTCTATGTAAACCCATTAAAAAATTCCAGTGTATGCTCTAACATCTTTTTGTTGTTATTAGGTGTCTCTGGGTGGAACACATTGTAGTCTTTCTTGTTTGATCGCTCTGGGCACCTCAGCAGCTAACTTTCTTGAAACTTGAAAGAAGCCTGCTTTTTTTGGTATCTAAATGGGTATATACTGGGGAGATGAGTCTTCAGATCCTCAGCACATCTGAGTTTGACATCACTGACAGGTCTTTACCACTGCCTGTATTGCCATCCTTGCTAAGCACAGTCCACTGTCCATGGACAGATTCTCTCAGTATCCTTTCCATTTGTTTCTTGGCCCCAAGACTCTGCTGTGCCTGTGTACTTTCATTAGGTTCATTTCATAGAATTAAATTTCTCCTTGTAATACTCACATACCCAGCGGTCAGGGCTGCCTTACAACTGATAGCCAAGTGCCCTGTGACCATGCTGTTTGGAAGGAAATAGACAAAATGATGCGAGAAATTGTGCGCCTCTGTGTTATTGGCGTCAGAGGTCCACCGTGATTGGAACTGAAAAGTGTGTCAGCATTCGCCCCCATTCCGCTGTTCTGCATAGTGCTTGTGACAAGCAATGCTTCATCACAGACGCAGATTTGAGAAGGACTCGTGCAGTCCACTGTACGTCCATAAATCAAAGAGCAGGGCTGCCCCGGTCCTCCTACTTCGGAATAAATGGAATTGAAAATGAAATGCCTAGTAATGAACACTTAGCTGAAAAGGTTAGCAACTGGGACAGGGAGTGGGAGATGAGAGAATGAGGACCGGGTGATTTATTAAATTGACAAAATCCCTAATTTTGCAATTTAACACCATTTCCCTTTGTTCTGCTCTCAGTAGAGATGGAGAACAGCTGGTTAGTACCACCTGTGTAAGAATCCATCATATTCTTGAATACCATTAATAAATTTCCCCACAATCTTTTCAGCCTTAGAAAAAGACCAATTTCTTTAATCTTTCCAAAGTGGTAAATCAGGCCACCAGTTCAGGAATTCAAAATGTTTTCTGAGAATTGTTTCTTAGGCTAGAGCCCAGAAAAGAAATTTTCTCAGCTAAATGGGGGTGGTGGTGGAATTTTTCACCATCTGGATGGAAGTGGAAATGACAAAGACAGGAATTCCAGCTGTGTTGTTAGCCTGTGTGAGAAGCTAAAGAAACACAATCCACTGGGCCTCAGCAGAAGAACCGGAATCCTAGTCTACCCAGGCTTTTCTGGGGGTGGTTACTAAAAGGCTGTTAAGATCCAAAGCCACTTTGGGTGGATTACAATGTTGCCTTCTAGCAGCTGAGTTTGCGGATCCTTTATGTTTCTGTGTTATTAATATGATATAGCTATTAACATAACTTGGCTACCTTTATCTACTGTTGCTTCTATGACTCACTGAACAACTAGGATTTTTTTGGTACTAGTAAAATTTCCAAAGTGATTGTGATTGACCAATACAGTTTTGTAGACCATTGGTCATATTATACATTACCTATCCTTTGAGCAGATGTTCATCCTGGTTCCAGTCAGTAATGGGGGTCACATGGCACCAATCACCTCCATCAGTCACTGGGGCTTCCTAGGCTCCCTTAACAGAGAGGGGGACTGACAGCTAGTCAGGAACTTTGTCAAGCCAATCTTGTGGAGTTGGCATTGAAAGTTAAGAGTCCGGAGAGAACACTTTTCTGTGTTGCCTTTCCATCTAAACACTTCCTTATACTTACGAATGCTTTTCGCTGGGTCAGTGGTCACATCAGAACTAAACAAATGTCACATGCTAGGAATTGGGATCCTTGGTTACTATCTCTTGCTACATGAATCCCATGTGGCATTAGAGTCCCCCCCCCAACTTTAAGTTTCTCCATTTCTTACATGGAATTGATTTATTTCAGTTTTTTCTATCTTCTGGGTTCAATTTCAGAAATTTATGTTTTCCTAAAAAATCTATTTCACTTGAATTTTAAGTTCTTTTGGGTAGATTTTTGTAGTTTTTTCTCATGCTTGTTAATTTTCCCACTCATCTTGGATTTATCAGTTCCTTAAATTTTTAATGTTACCCTCTCTTCATTTCTGTTTTCCTAAAGTTGATTTTGTTACTTTTTAACTTACTGAATCACATGCTTAATTCATTGACTTTCATTCCTTCTATTTATGAATAAGATTTTTTTAAAATATGAATTTGTCAAGAAGAACTAGTTGAATCTTTATTGTCCTGGAAGGATGTTCGTAGTGTATTGTTAAATGAGAAAAACATGTTTGGGGTTAAATATTGAAAGTTATGAATTATGTTCTGTGTCATTAAAATGTTAGTCATAGTTGCATATAAATTTGATATTGCTCACAAACTTCATGAGTTGAATAGAGAATAACTGATATGCAATGGAATTATTTTAACAACAACAACAGATGCCATCTTTGTCAAGCTTGCCCCTCTTGATTTTCCTGCATTCCAGATCTCGACCCCCTCTCTTTAGCCACTAAGAGGTCAAGGTCCAGCTCTTATGTGATCTTGGTTATAAGCTCTTTCAGAGACCAGCCCCTAGGACCATGGACATTCTCCAGTCTTCATCTCACATAGACTTTGGTGTCTATATCTGCTTGAGTTCTTATTACATTGTGTCACTTTTCTTTGCTAATTTTTATTTTTAGTTGTTGAAGTAAATGTTCATTGTAGAAGTGAAAAAACATAAACATGCAAGACAAAATTAATCTGTTGCCATGGCCTCATTCAAATAATCTAAAAGCTTAATGTAGATCATTACATGTTTCTTCATATTAAAAAACATTAAAAAAGTTTGTACAAACACATTAAAAATTATTTTTCTTTCAAAAGTGAGACCATAAGGGCACCTGGGTGGCTCAGTGGGTTAAAGCCTCTGTTTTCGGCTCAGGTCATGATCTCANTAAAAAGTTTGTACAAACACATTAAAAATTATTTTTTTTTTCAAAAATGAGACCATAAGGGCACCTGGGTGGCTCAGTGGGTTAAAGCCTCTGCTTTCGGCTCTGGTCATGATCTCAGGGTCCTGGGATCGAGGCTCACATCGGGCTCCCTGCTCAGCGGGGAGCCTGCTTCCTCCTCTCTCTGCCTGCCTCTCTGCCTACTTGTAATCTCTCTCTGTCAAATAAATAAAATCTTAAAAAAAAAAATGAGACCATAAGATATTTATTATTTCAGTAGCTGCTTGTCTCACTTAAAAATATAACATGAACATACCTGTAGGTTAATAGATACAGAACTAAACCATGCTTTAAAAAAAAAAAGGAAAACAATTGTGGTAAAATACACATATAAAATTTGTACTCTTAATCATATTTGACTATATAGTTAGTAATATTAAATATATTTGAATTATTATGCAACCAATTTCCAGAACTCTTTTTATCTTATAAAACTGAAACTATACTATCCATTAAACAACTTCCCATTCTTACCTCCCTCCAGCCCATGGCAACCACCATTTCATTTTCTGACCCTATAAATTTAACTGTTCTAGAGATTTCATATAAAGTGGAATCATACAGTATTTGTCTTTTCGTGACTGGCTTATTTTACTCAGTGTTCTCAAAATTGCATGTGCTGGAATTTCTTTCCTTTTCAAGGATGAATAATATTCTATCATATGTTTATACCACATTTTGTTTATTCATCTTTTGAGAGACATTTGAGTTGCTTCTACCATTTGTCTACTGTGAAAAATGTAGCAGCAAACATAGTTGTACAAAAACCTCTTTGAGACTTCTTTGAATACTTTTGTGTAGATACCCAAAAGGGGAATTGCTGAATCATATGGCAGTTCCATTTTTAATTTTTTGAGGAGCCAGGGTGCTTTTTTTCCATAGTGGCCATACCATTGTACATTTATTTCTACAGGCATTGCATAACGGTTCCCGTTTACCCAGTAACAAATTCATAATTATGACATTGATATTACTTTTTAATAAAATGTATGTGCCTTCTTTCTAATATACTGGAGGGATAGTGTGAAGAAGTAGGGCTGTTTAATTTGGGCCTTGAAGGACAGCTGAGATTTCATGGGGGGCGGTGGGTGGAGGGCCTCAGCCCTTCTGCCAGTGGAGCTGACCACGCACTGTCTCCTCCTGGCTCTGGATGGTGAGCCACCTTCTGATGTGATTGAAGTGACGGTTCTACTTCATTTGAGTCTTTTTTGAGCCTGGTATCAAAGTATAACAAATTGTCCACGTTAGAGTCAGTGAATCTTCAACTTTGAAAAAATTTGACTAAAATTATATTTCTCTCTCTAGAATAATGCACATATATATTCAGCATTCACTGCAAGTTTGGAGGTTTTAATGCCCCCTGAATATCCCGTAGATGCTCCCTCTGGACTCGTTGAGTTATGAACACCTGCTCTGAGATCTGACTCAGTTCTTTTATTTTGATGAGCAGAAATGAAAGAAACTCTGGAAGCTTCAGTATTTCTCCTGACTTCATCACACTGCTCTTTGTCACTTCTTATCTTTGTACTAATCTTGATCTTCCCCATTTGCTGACTCTTGTCCTCTTCACTGGTCATTGTTTACAAATTGTAGAATGCCCCCTTTAAGTTATTCTTAAAATGGTGTTCGTTCTCTCTATTATGTAATAATTCTCAAGACATCTCCAGAAGTGGGAGGGGATCTCGTATCGTCAATGAATTCCAGTAGAGTGGGCACAGCTGCCTCATAGCAATTGTCAATAAACCTTTAGCTATAAAATAGGCAGCCTTGAGTACTCTTAGGCCTTTCGGTTTTCTCTTAAAAATTCTTGCCTTTTTTCCTTTGCTCCAGGCCCTCAGGGTGCTTTCTTGTTTTTGAAGATGTCATATTGGAATAGAATTGAGATTCTAGCATCTGGGACATGACATCCTGAATAAAACAGGACCACGTCTTGTGACCTAGTTCTGAGTAACTATACTGTCATTGTAGTGTTTAATTCATTAAAAAGAATATATTTTTCTTAAGGAAAAGTAGTACTTTCATTAAAAAAAATGAGAAGCAATAGTCATAAACAGTAATGTCCATGAATTTTCAGCATTTTTTTTTAATAAGAGAAAGTACCTTTAAAGTATCTCCAGTGTTTAGGTATATTTGATTGTGAGTTGACATGTCAAAATAGAAAAAAAAAAAAAAAAGTAAGAGAGACTTTCCAAAGTAGTGATGTAGGACATATTTATTTATTTATTTATTTATTTATTTATTTATTTATTTATGTATTTTAAGATTTTATTTATTCATTTGACACAGAGAGAGATTACAAGTAGGCAGAGAGGCAGGCNAAATGCATTTGCATTCCAGTTTTTACTCAGTCTTATTGTGACTCTTAAAATCTACATTTGTTTCTAATTTACTGTGTTATCATCTGTCAAAATGCATTTTGTCAGCACCTTTTCAATAAAGGTTTAAACTCACTCACTTTAAAGGAGAAGATAAGTGCAAAGTAATATGTGTTTAAAATTAATTTTCTGTTAACTTTTCAAAATGTTGCTTAAAGATCTTTTTGATGTTTGGGANCATATTTAAAATGCATTTGCATTCCAGTTTTTACTCGGTCTTATTGTGACTCTTAAAATCTACATTTGTTTCTAATTTACTGTGTTATCATCTGTCAAAATGCATTTTGTCAGCACCTTTTCAATAAAGGTTTAAACTCACTCACTTTAAAGGAGAAGATAAGTGCAAAGTAATATGTGTTTAAAATTAATTTTCTGTTAACTTTTCAAAATGTTGCTTAAAGATCTTTTTGATGTTTGGGAGGTCTCAGGAGAATTTTTGGTGAGATTTTGCAATCTTTTACATAGAACATAAAGTTGTGTTTTGTGATGAGGAATAAAAACTTGAAAGATTTAGATGATTCTAAAACTTAGGAATTTTAACAAGATCTTACATTTGGCCAAGAATATTTTCTCATTTTATTTATGATTTTCATTACTCTTTCTTCTTGATGGTTAATTATTCAGCAGACAGATGAGGATAAGCTTTTGCTTCAGTAACAGGCAAACATAAAATCTCAGTGGCTTAATACCTAAAGCTTATTTCTTCTTTTGTAAAGACATCTGTAGGTCAAGTAACTCTCCACAACACTGTCTTTTAGGTGGTGTCTCAGCAGTGTAGTCTCCTTGGACCTATGGCTCAGCCATCTCACCTTTTGATCTCTAGGCTTCCTGTGAATGAGAAGGGAACTCACACCTGCTCTTCAGTGTTTGACCAACCCCTGCTCATAGCACATTGACCAGAATAAGTCATGTGATCCCGGCTGAATTCAGGAAGAAGATGAAATGTGGGGAGCACATGGGAAATTTGGTTTGCAATGCTATCTCTGCTGCAAAAGTGAGTTCCAAATTTGAGTTTTAAAGCTAGAAGGGACTTGGGAAAATAGCTTCCTCATTTTATCAGTAATGAAGCAGAAGTTACAAGGGTCAAGCCACTGGCTCACACTGCTACTTGTCTTTTTTTTTTTTTTTTAAGGTTTTATTTATTTGTCAGAGAGAGAGAGTACGCAGGAGCACAAGCAGGGGGAGCAGCAGGCAGAGGGAGAACCAGGCTTTCACCTGAGCAAGGAGCCCAATGCGGGACTTAATCCCAGGACCCTGGGATCATGACCTGAGGGAGAGGTAGATGCTTGACTGACTGAGCCACCTAGGTGTCCTACACTGCTACTTATCTTAAGGAGTGTCTTCATTATGGTTTCTTTAGTGCACTGAGAAGACCATTCGAATAGTCGAGTTATAATGCTGCTTTGCCTTATCTCACCATGCTTATTCTTGGACATTTTGAACTTGGGATCACAATTAGATAAATGTCTCGTTCAATAGTTAGTTATATTGTGGATGGCTGCAGAATCGTAGAATATGTCATAACAGAATAGTACTTTGGACTATAAGAGATTTCTCCCCGAGAAGTAAATTACGTTGGACCCATGCGGTAGGCTTTAAATCCTGCTCTCGAGTCAAAGTAGAAATGGGATCTGGAATTTGTATGTATGTTAAACTTTGCCTACTCATGGCTGGATCTTCTCTCAGAGCTTCGATGATTTAAGCCCTAAGATAAACCAAAGTGAACTTATTTTCAAAACCAAGCTGGGCATCAGCTCTAGTTCGTAGCTAAGGAAGTGAAAACCAAAATACAGAACTGAATATTTTATTTACTGATGATGGTGCCCAAGGAACAAAATGCATTTCATTATTATAAATATAACATGCACAACCTTAAGTTTAATTTCTGTATTTACCTCATTGAACATCAGTGGGCGTTCTGTGGGCAGAACCATGGACCACAATTTCAGTACCACTGAAATTAGTGGCAGTTGTAGAACTGAGAGCTAACAGATAACTAGCAGCTTCTACACATTGTACTGTAAGAATTTAGGATAATTAACATTTTTAACTTGAGTGTACACATTTTTTCTCATTTGGCTCCAGATCCTTTTGTGTATATGCTATTAGGCAGAACACTAAAGGAAAGTTTGGTACCCTTGGACCAGAGTATTTATAACATCCTTTGAGAGTAGTTATCATTTTACTTATATCATGAATGAGAAAAATCCAGGTTCAGAGAGTATAAGTAACTTCCCAAGATTACACAGAAAAAGTGGCAAACTTATTCATGAGTGTATCTGATACAAATGCTAATGCTTTACCATCAGTTTAAATGACTTAGTTCAAGTTTAACAGTATCTATTTGTTTCCAATTGCTGCTGTAGCAATTTCCACAAATAAAGGCTTAAAATTGTACACATTTACTATCTTACATTTCTAGAGGTAAGAAGTTTTGAAACAGTTTCAGTGGACTAAAGTCAAGATGGTGGCAGGGCTTCTTCCCTTCTGGAAGCTTGAGGGGACAATCCATTTCCTTGCCTTTTCTAGTTTCTGGAGGTGGCTGGCATTTGTTGGCTAGTGGCCCCATCCTTCATACTCAAAGTCAGCAGTGTAACAGCTTTCAGTACCTCCCTTTAACTCTTAGCATCCTGTCTCCCTCTTAGAAGGACTCTTGTCTGGATAATGCATCTCAAGGTCCTTACTCAGTCACACCTGCAGAGTCCTTTTTGCTATGGAAGGTAATGTATTTACAGGTTCTAAGGATTAAGGTATAGATATCTTTGAGGGGCCATTGTTCAGCCTATCACACTTCAATATTTCTCTTGACATGCGCATTTCAATAATAAATACTAGGTTATTTTCATATTTTTTAGGGGGGATACATTTATTTTTATTTTTGGACATTAAAACTCTATAGAAGATTACAAAAATAATAACAAATTCATAGTTTTAGTAAGTTTTAGTAAGAAGAGATGGACTTGGCCCACACCCCTCCACCCATAAAACAGAAAGGGACTCTGATATTTTTTCCAAAATGGAAAAAAAGAAAAGAAAAAAGAGAGACAGATCGACAGATAAATAGACTAGGGCCTTACCCTAACAACATACAAAGATTTTGCTTAAACAAACTAAAAGTGGTAATGTAAATTCAAATTGTTTTAGGGTTAAATGTGACACTGCACAGGATAGAGTAGTTTATCCTCATTCTGTCTTTTATCTACATGAAATGGAAGTCTTCTCCAGCCATATCTATGAAAAATGAGTTGTTTGACTTTACAAAATGGTGTGCCATCTGAGCAGGGGAAAAAGAGAACCTCTAGTGGCAATGCATTTTGCATTCTAGTGGCCCATCCATTTTCTGAGATATTTAAGAGAATGGAAGTGGGTGTCCTGAGAGTTTCTTTGAGAAATGGAGACAATGGATAGCCTCTCATGAAAAATGGCACTAGACTTCTGGTGGACCTTTATGTATAGTCCTACATGGTACCATCTTGCCTCCCAGCTTTATGGGCCTGTTTAATGCATGCCCAATCTCTTGCTGATTCCATGCTCCATTGCTTGATTACCTGCTCCTCCCCACAGTGACTACCACTTGTGCTTAGCCAGCCTCATCTCTTACCTGGTCCTCTGACTAACTTGAGTTCTTCTTGCCCTTCACTTCCTCTGGTCTAATCTTCATACATCAGCCAGCACTTGTTTTAAGACATAAATTCAAGTAGAACACTCTGCTCAGAACCCTTATGGCTTTCTGTCACTCTTGGGGAAAAAACCCAAATTCTAAACAGAGCCTTTTATGCTGACTGGACTCCACCTCCAGCTGCCTGCCTTCCCCTAATCACTGCACAGTGGTCATCTGGTTCTACTTCAAGATCCACCACTGGGCCAAATGCTTGCCTACCTTAGAAACTTCAAACATCATGTTCTCCGTGCCTGGAACATTCTTCAGCTCACTAAAATGAGGCAATTCGTTTCAAACTTTCAAAAAAGTTAGGTCCCCCAAACTCTTCACAGAACCCTAAACTTTTCTTTCGAACCTATCGTCAGTTTGTGATTATACAAAGGTACATGTAGTGGTGAGGAGAGTGGTCTCTGCCACCTAACAGCTATAACTTTGAGCGTATCACTTAATCTTTGTGTAGAACTAATGCCTATACTAATAGGGCTTTGTGACGATTAAGTGACTTTATATAAGTTTTGAGAGGCAGAATTTTAAGCTTACTTTGCATGTTACAAGGATAATTAAGAATGATCACTTCTGCCTAGAAAAAGGGGATATTTTGATTAGATGATCAAAGCTTGTTAGCCTTGGAGATACTAAAACCAAGGTTGCTTATGTCTTTCAGCATGAGACCAGAGTTATACAAGAGCCCAGGTTTGGGCATTGTCATAGCTGGTGTCAAATCTCTGCCTTTGGTTAGAGACACCGTATGTCTGTGGTGAAGCATGCATCCTCTAGATTGTGGTCCAGAATCTGAAATTTCTGCTGCTTCCTGGCTGTGAAAACTGGGGGTAGTTGCTTAGCCCTCTGTGCCTCAATTATTTTATAAATAAAAACAAAGTAAGGGTTGTGAAGATTAATGAGAGGATTCATGTAAATTACTTGGCACAGAGTGGATAAGCCGTAAATATTGGTAATTGTTACAAATGGACTAAGATTTACCTAGACTGAGATTGTTACCTTGACTAAGATTTCTCAACCCTGAGTCTTAGTTTTCTCATCTGAATTAGGAATCTATTCAATCAATAGATATTTATCTGGCTCTTGGCACTGGATTGCAAACTACTTGTGACTACAATAGAGACTAACACTCAGGGAGTTAATAACATCTACCTGCAGAATTTGTGTAAAATTTTAATGAGATAATGTATAATTGAAGTACTCATTATGCTTTCTGGCATACTTTATTCACTAAACAAATGTTAATTTCCTTTCTTCTTAGTTGGTGAAAGGGTCTTATTTCTCTATTCTACAAGTCCAAATGTAATCACTTTCAATAATTTAATGGGATGGTTAATGTAATAAATCACTCGGTGTTTTTTTTTTTTTTAACTTTAAGTGGTATGTGTTGATGAGATACGATTTGTTAGACCAGTTACACACATGCTAAGCTGTTTTGAATTAGATCTGCATAACAAAAAAAGAGAAAATTACAGAAATGTCTTGTTCTTATCAAGTATCATAACTATGTGTGTACTTACTCTCCAATATTGGGTTCCATTGAGAACCTTTAATGCCGAAGGACAGCTTCTGGCATTTCAGTTGTTGCAGATCATACAGCTACTCAATAGAGATTGAAACACTCGTAAATTGAAAGACCATCGTGGAGAAAACACTTGGATGAAGAACCTCGTAAATAGTAATAAGGAGATATATTTTGGCCCATTTGTCCCCAATCCCTGCTGCCAGCCTTCATCCCCTATTCTTTAAGAGGGACTTGGAGACACCCCAATGTTTATAGCAGCAGTGTCTACAATAGCCAAAATATGGGAAGAGCCCAGATGTCTACTGACAGATGAATGGATAAAGAAGATGTGGTCTGTGTGTCTGTGTACACACACACACACACACACACACACACACACACACACACACACACCATGGAATATTACTCAGTTATCAAAAAGAATGAAATCTTGCCATTTGCAACAACATGGTTGGAACTAGAGGCTGTTATGCTAAGCAAAATGAGTCAGAGAAAGACGAATACCACATGATTTCACTCATATGTGGAATTTAGGAAAAAATACCCAAACGAACATAGGGGAAGGGAAGGAAAAATAAAGATATAGACAGAGAGTGAGGCAAACCATAAGAAACTCTTAACTATAGGGAGCAAACTGAAGGTTGCAGGATGGGAGGTGGGTGGGGTATGGGGTAACTGGGGGATGGGCATTAAGGAGGGCAGTTGATTTAATGAGCACTGGGCATTATTGCAACTGATGAATCACTAAATTCTACCCCTGATACTAAAAATATACTTTATGTTAACTAAATTGAATTTAAATAAAAACTTAAAAAAAAGGGACTTGGAGGGTTAATCCAAGTAGGAGTGAACTGATCATGGGACCTAAATTATGTATGACTTTGAACTGCCCTGGGAGCTCAGCATATCAAAGACAGATGCTTGGACCAGTGAGTAGAAAAACAGATCCTCAGAGAGATTAAATCTAAGTCCAGATGAGATAGAGTGCTTTTGAACAGGTATGGACCAGTGTGGAAGTACCGGTGCTTATGACGGCATCTGTTTGGATAGGTTAAGTCTCATGCTGTATTAATTGTTAAAATCTTGAATAGTTACTTAAAGTTTATTTATTCCTTGGGAAAGAATCCTGAAGAGTGTTAACTATCAAATTGAGTAAGGGCGTTAGGGGGAGGGAAGCAGGACTGAGGTGAAATGGGGTTTAGAACTAACAGATTAGAATCAGAGAAACCAGAATTGATAAAATTAAACCAGAAGCAAATGAGAGACAGGAACCTTACACTCTTGAGTATCACGTATTATTTGAAACTTGCCTGGGGGTCACATTTGGGGAGGAGAAGAAATACATGTGTTGGCTTAAAGAATAGGTGGCAAAAACCTAATAATATAGCTCCATCTAATTGATACTTGACTGTAAGTGTTTTCATGTTTTTGAATTTGGAGAATTATTTCTTAGGACATTTTTACCATTTAAAAAATATTTCAAAAGGATCCTATTAACTTCAAATGAAAACAATTTTATAATTTGCTTTGATACTTTGGGAAATGTTGCATTACAAATGAGAGGTTTCTTTTATTTTGGGCAGTGATTAGACGAAATTCCCTAAATTGTATAAACTTCCTGATCTTTTACCGAATTCCTAGAATACTTTTAGCTCACACCAGTATCTTTCCTTTTGAACTTATGCATTTCTAATATTTTGACAACTCCCAGGTAAGATAAATGGATTTTTGCAGGGTAACATAATGATGATAGGTTCAGGCTTCAACCATCTTGAAAGGTTCTGGACATCTGTTTTGCCAACTAATGCTAGTATTTTAAAACACACTTAATAGCAAAAAAAAAAATGTAAATCGAAATATCTGGAGCAATTCCAGTTGCTCAGTAGGCTTTGCTGAATGACTCTCTTCTGAGAGATTGGGGCATTTACAAAAAGTGAAAAAAGAAGAAGAGAAAGATAGGAACTAAAATGAAAGAAGCAGACTTCACTACTGCAAGCAATTTATACAACATTTGAAAAACAGCCAATTCTAATGCCTGATACTTAATCCATATACCTGATACTTACTAAAATTAATATAGTAATAGACTTTTAACTGACACATCTCTTTTACCAACTTGAGTCACTACAGTTAAAGTTGTTCCAAATGTGTATCAAAAATATTGAGAATCATGTATATAACCACTCTTAGATTTACATATCAGATTGTCTAAACTATTCCAAGGTGATGTGCCTCTGACCATGTTCTCTTATTACTTTGGTCACATTTACATGTCAGAGAACTGCTACTAATAACGTTTGAGAATTATGTAGAATTGATGAGAAAGATGTTCATGTAGTCAGGCCAGAGCTATAAAGACCTCACTTCCCTAGGTCACTGTAGCCTTCTCTTTATCACACCTGTGTGTTTATTTTGCCTTCTGCCTCTGAATAGTAGTTGATACCATGGTTGAAGTAAGCGTTTTACTTTAAATACAGATGAGCTCGAACTATGAGAACCCTACAAGATGACCTCTCTTCTCTGACATCCCCAGCACAGGATGTCATCTCCTAAGACACTGAGTCTGCGCTGCTGGCCCCAAGTCACCTGATGGCTCAGGCTCCAGTGAGACTCATTTGGGCTGGCGGCTAACCATGGTTTTGGCCGGCTACAAATGCCATCGCACTAAGAGCAAGTACATGTCTTTTATGCTGCGCTTCACTTTCAGAGTTTCTTCAATTTTTAAAGTCAAGTGCTTCTACTTCGTGTCTTAGAAAAGGAGATATGAATCTCAGGATGTCAGATCACCACAAAAGTGAAGAAAAACCTTACTTCAGACATGAAGGTTGGAATAAAAATGAATGAACTCACTTTAAGCTGTCTCATTTGGGTATGAGTATAATTTTCTAGAACAGGAAAATATTTGAAGGGAGAAGAAAATGCTAAGTCAGTTCAATTAATGGTGGCATGACAGTGCATTGGCTGAGTGATGAAGTGGAAACATAGGTGATTTTGTGGATGCCTGCTCAGAAAATACTATGTCTCCAAAGTTTAAAGCCTAAACCAAGCAATGAATTTTAGTGTAGGTGCTTGAGTCAATAAAGGAATGGTATGATTACTTCTGAAAGAGAAATTGTTGGCCCAACATCAGCATTTAAGGGAAAACTTGAAGCAGAGCTGTAGAAAGAAGTAGCTAAGATTTTTTTTTTGTTGTTGTTGTTGTTCAGAAAATTTTGTTTAGGTCATTGAAAGAGAAGGCAACTATTTTATGTACATTTAAAACTGATGAAATAGGACTTTGGGAAAACCAATATCCTGGCAAAACTACAGTCTCAAAGAAGGAAAAGAGTATTGCTCTTTACAGAGTAGATATAAGGGACCTTGTTTATAGGAGTTTAGCATTGAAGATTCGTTGAAAAGGAAGAATGTGGGATCAGGAAAAAAGAGTCTCCATGAAGAGATGTGATTATCATTCACTAATGGATTTCAAGTGCCTAGAACAATGCCCAGTATGTAGCAGGTGCTCAGTAAATGACTGTTAAGTAATATTTGAACCCTCAGCTAGTCTAGTCAATATTAAAAAAAAAATCATAATAGCTTTTCTAGTGTTTCATGTGATTATACTGTATGTTTCTTTTCTTTTTCTTTTTTAAATTTTTATTTGACAGAGAGGTAGAGCACAAATAGGCAGAGCGGCAGGCAGAGGGAGAGGGAGAAGCATGTCCCCGCAGAGCAGGGAGCCTGATGTGGGGCTCCATCCCAGGGCCCTGGGATCATGACCCAAGACGAAGGCAGACACTTAACCGACTGATCCACCCAGGTGTCCCTATACTGCATGTTTCTAAAATATACATTGGTTTTTATTTTTGTCCCGTTAATTTTGTAATTATTTTTTGGTATTTCTTGAGTTGGTATGAAATGACTTTGCAGACACTGAATGTGGGTTCATAACATGGCATCTAGAGGAAAAAGCATCAACTTGTGATTGCTACGCTCATGGCTCTCCTTTATAAGCTGGTTAAGTGTGTTTGCAGCTACTCGCTTTCTTTGTTTTTTCTTTTTCCCCCCCTTCTTTTTCTCAGGGGCTTCCCCTGTATTTCCTTTTAGGTTTCTTTCCCTTTATATCACTTGATTTGTCAGCTGAGATCTACTGAATACCTTTACACCCCAACCATGACCCAAAAATAAATAAATAAATAAATAAATAATAAAAAGCCAATGAAAATAAAATACTCTACTGATAGTTGGGACACAATAATAGTCTTGGAAATGTACTAGAATATTCTAATGTGTGAAACAATATATAATAAGCAGCAGTGACACTATATTCTAACAACATTGAAAGTCACTGGATGGTACTTTAGACTCTCCATAGATAATCCATTTTATCTCCTCGTCCTTTTCCCATTAAACTCCTCTGCTAGCTGTGGAATTGAAGCTACATTTTAAAAATTTCTATTAAATATTTGTATTTTGGTTTCATTTAGTTTTATTATTGTAACTATATATGAGTCTATTTTAAAATTGGAGAGCTATAGTAATTCAGCTACTTGCTTAATAATATTTGTGTGATTGCCAGGAAACCTAGCCATTTATTGCATTGTTTCTATGGAATAAATGGACTTTGGATCATATCCTGCTTATAAATAAGGGGCTGCCAGTATATTTAATAGGAATGGAGTTTGTACCAGATGTTGCATAGGAAACATTAGATGGAAAATTATAGACCATATGATTTTTGCTGTGCTAAATCTCATAGGTAAAGAGATCTAGATTTGCTTCCTAGCTCTGTCATTGTTATTCTCAGTTAATTTTAATTTTAGGTAATTTTTTTTGCCAGTTTCCTTGATTCCTGGAACTCTAGAATTTTAGAAATAACAAAGCATGTAGCTTTCTTTTCTCCAGATTTACAGGCTTTAAATTATTAAAAAAAAAATCCTTCAAATTTGGCACACAAGTTAGATACTTCATTTTATTTCAAAGCAGTATAGTCTCCTTACTTGCTGAATTAAGACTGATTTCTGTCTTTTTTGAAAAAAGAAATTAAATGAAGAAAAAAATTCTCATCAGAAAATCACCAATCTTATTTTGGACTTAACAATTTTATATAAGAGAATGTATATTATGATAGATACTCTTTTATTGAAGTATCAAGTATTTATTAATTATATTATAATTATTAATATATCGCTTTACCTCATTTAAATTTTGCCCTTAAAATTTTTTCATAAGCATATTATCACTGATGTTCACACATGGCCACGCTTTAAACTGCCCAACTTTTATAAACAAAGCAGAAGGGGATCTGGGCTAAACCCAAGTGAAATGTGTGAATATTGAAAACAAATTACCAATCACTGATCAGTGTTACGAATTTCTATCTTAGCCCCTTTCCATTCACACTGATAATCAAGACCCTTCTATGGTATTAAAGTGACAGAATTATTTTGAAATGATTACATTTCAGTGTGTTAACACAAACATTTCTGTTTCTCTGTTTCTGAAACATGTCAGGTTTACCTTCCCTTCTATTGCCTTCAACCACTTTCTTGAACAAAAGCAGGGAGAATAAAAGCCCCTGGCTTTTGTGTGTTCTGCGTGTTTATGTGCTGACTGGTAGTCAACCGTATAAATGATAGCAGAAACTTCCTTTTGGAAGGTCTTTCATCTCTGATAGCTTACTATAGCCATCATGGTTAATTTAATTATTGGCACGCAGTTTCACCCAGTGAAACTGCAGCTTCATAACACATTTACTCATAATGACTATCCTGGGAATTCACAGTTCAGTGATAAATAGCACCTTTCCCACTTTGATGACTCGGTGTGGTTTGATTTTTTAAAGCACTAATAACACTGATGAACAGTGGGCAGTTCACAGTTTTGGTTGTTTCTTTATTTCCCTCAAGTAGATCAAAGTGGATTTACTGGCTTAGCCGTGATTCACACTAGCGAGACCCAGAAGGGTCACCTGACCAGAAGGTTCCGGGAGTCACAAATGTGATGTGGTTGTCAGAAGCTAGTGTGTTTTGGACTGTTTCTAGAGCCAACACACCAGTCACTCTGTACTGGACTGGTCGGATCGTTGGAGCCCAGGTCAGATGGCAGGCCCTCACTGTAAGAAGGGCATTGGCAAACTGAAGCGTCTTCAGAGGTTGCTGAGGAATCTGGAATGAATGAAGCAATAGGAAGCTTTTCTTTAGGGAGTAAATTTATAGTCCGTAATGTGAAATCCCAGAGAAACAAGCAGAGGAGATACCTGCATTCTTTCAAAACCAGGCTTTACCTGGTGAGTAAGTTGCTTTTTGATAGAAGCTTGGTGTACCGCTGCGTAGACAGAGTCCTAAGAAGTCTTTAAGAGTTGATAGGTCCACATGGTGGCTTGCTTTATACGTAGGGGAAACAGATCTCAGATACCAGGTATTATCCTCAAGCAACATTTGGGACTTCCTTAGCAAACTTTCTCAAGAGCTGGGGGAATGGAAAGACCAATGTGGAGGCTTTTATTTTAAAAAATATCAACCTTTGCAAAGTGAAAAAGCATTTGGATTTAATGGTGTGGAAGTCTACATACAAACCCCACGAGTGCCTTACGTCCACAAGCGCTGCTCAAACCTGAATGTTTACAGGAGCAGAGCCTACACTGACCAAGAGAAAAACCTTTGGCATTTTTCTGCTTTATCATTAACAATTTATTACATTTCTTGTAGTTATTATGTTTCTTTTTCATTGTTTTCTGTGATATATGTCAATTATGAATTTGTGAAAGTAGGGAATGGGGCAGTTTAGAGTTTTTAAACCGTTGTGCTTTACCCTTTCTTTAAGATTTCTTATACCGCCACCAATTTTTTTTCCTCATTTTTATCCAGTTAGAATTTCACCTGCTACAGTGACGTATAATGACTTGCTATAAAGTACTCTTAACATAATTTCAGTTATCCTTACAAAACATATATTTCTTGAACATATTAAGGAGTTTTTCTGCAGTATTTGAGATATCAGAATGAGTTCATTGAACAGTATAATACTGTAGTACTTGATGCTATATTTGGTACATTCTCACTAATATGTAGAACCTCATTTCTAATAAAAATTTGAGAAAAACAAGCCCAAGAAAGTAGATGGTGCTTTTCAATACACTTCTAGCGAATTGGTCTTTTCAGATTACAGTTTGATTGTTATTTTTCTGTAAGTATGTGTTTAGTTAGTGGTAAAATACTCAGTGTGTTAATAAGTTAATTCAGAAAGATGAGGCTGGCAAAATATTTTAGATGATTCTAAACACTTAGTGGAGCATCAAATTAACAGTCTCTTGGTTTATAAAGGAAGCATGAGCAAGGGCAGAGTGAAATTATTTCACCTAATGATACTGAATGATATGTTTTTTTTATTTAAGTTTAATCTTTTCCTATTTGACAGTTTGGAACAAGTAGGCATGGATTTTTCATTCCTTATTAACCTAGTCCTGATGAAATGGATTGCCTTCTGCTAGAATCTATTCTACTTGAAAAAAAAATGTATTATGGTTGTACTGTATTGCCAGGAAGGCTATGATAGCCAAACAGAATGCTCTGTTTCCCTCAATTTTCTGAACCAAAAAGGAAAAAAATAGTAATATATGCCATAGCTAATCACCAAGCAGAAAACATGTACCATGATATGGAAAAATAGGTCTAACAGAAACAAATATAAAGAAGAGCAGTGGCAGCTTACAAATTATATTAGGTTATATACGTTCATTATAAATACATGTGAATAATCAAAATGAAACTTATCTTTAGGAATCCAAATATAACACTTATTTACTGGGATTAGAATACCGAAACAAATTTTAGTTAAGGAAATTTTAAAAATGTACTCACGTACGTATATCCATAGTGATTGATAAAAGGTCACTAATTTGTCTCTGCTGTTGTTTTAGCATTGCATTGAGGTAATAGGTTCCCAGAGAGTCTGAGGGGTGGCCCCTTTAGGGTGATTCACATGATGGCATTACCTTATGAAGTCCCTGTAGCTTGGGTTCAGATTACTAGAGTGTATCCCCAGAAGTTGGCTTATCATTACTGACTCTGGGAGGCTTATGTTACCAAATCTACAAGGAAACTGATAAGTTTACCAGGTTGCCTACTAGTTAATTAAAATGAGAAATACAGTTGTCATAGAGACCAGAGGAACTAGTATTGCCATAGGAAAGCTACATGGGAAGCCAAATTAAAACCAGAATATTGCTTGGTGAGCAGTGAGTCAGAGCAAGAGGAGCTTGTTGCATGATGAAAATAGCTAAGAGCGCCAACTTCTAATAACCCAGTGCATCTGCTGCCATCATTAGGACTTGGCTGCCATGGGAGCTACATAGTTTGAGCTTGATGTACTCATACTACCAACACTTTGCATTGTAGCCAGCTGGTGAACTGGGAGCCACTCTGCTTCCTAGGGGTGGGTTTTGCCATGATTTTTATTACCTCTCTCATGAACTGGTTTTATAAGATCAACTCTTAAAATATTGGAGGGTCCTGCTGACAGTAACACAATGTAGTGAGAAGAACACAGATACTGGGGTCAGAGCTTTCTGTGTTTGAATTCTGGTTCTGCAACTTACTATCTCAATTTTTAACCTCCTCAAGGCCAAGTTTTCAATTTATAATCTCTATCTTATTGGAATTAAATATCATCAACAGTACCTCAGTAAACAGTAGACAACATTGTGCGGTGTTGAAGAGTACTGGCTTTGGAATCAGACAGACCTCCCTTTGGTCCCAGAGCTACCATTACTTTCTCCTCTACAGCTCATTAATTTCTAAATGTGGGAATAAAAATCCTCCCCCGTAGAGTAGTTTTAAAATTAAATGAAATAAAAATAAAACATTTCTCAATGCTCAATAAATGGTAGCTATCAATATAAGTGATAGCGCAGGGTGTGTGGGTGGTTCAGTCAGTTAAGCATCTGAAGTCTTGGTTTGGGCTCAGGCTCAGGTCATGATCTCATGGGTCATGAGATCAATCCCCGAGTCTGGTTCCCCACCCAGCAGGGAGTCTGCTTGAAAATTTCTCCCTCTGCTCCTCTGCCTACTCTCGCTCTCAAAATAAATCTTAAAAAAAAAAAAGTAGGTGATAGCACTATCAGTATTCCTTCCATTGCTCAACATAAACAACATTCTGTAGTGAGTATATATTGAACCATGATAAATTACAAAATACGTCCTCAAGGGTTTTTCATGAGCCAAGGAATCATCTTTGGTTTGAAGAGTTTTCACTGTTCTTGTCTGTTATTCATATGCTAACAAATTTAGGTTTACTGAAAGTGATTACCCTTGAAATGTATGAGTCTTTTTGAAGGGACTCGGTCACATCCTCTTGTTGAGCACAGCATCCAGACTGCTCCTGATTAATTAGAGCCAACAAGGAGGCTAAGGCCTTCCTGCCCCTGGACCTCAGAATTGTCCCCCTCACTACAGCAGCACTCATTCTGGATGAGGGGAACCTTCCATCTTGTTTTCAGGCTCTTTTATTTCTGGGATTATTTAGAAAATGCTGACTTTCTTCCACAGCAGTCTGGCTATGTCTTCCTTGAAGTAAACAGAAAACATTTCAAAAGGGAAAATGAGAATTTATATGTATGGAAAAAGCTTTCAGAGAATGGGTCATTGTGGCCGCTCTTCATAAAAAGCTGAGATGAGACATTAGTAGAAATTAGGATGAGATAGAATTTGTATAAGCAGCACTGTGAAACTGCTATAATTTGAAAATATGCTGAACTATTTCTACAGTGCTTAATCATAATAAGAATGAGACTTTGCTGCAGGCAACTGTGCAAAATTAGAAAAATATTGAAAAAGTGAAGTATGTTCTAGCTTTGTCTCTCATGAGACC
The DNA here is from genome assembly GCA_002007465.1 of Ailurus styani. Lineage (NCBI taxonomy): Eukaryota > Metazoa > Chordata > Mammalia > Carnivora > Ailuridae > Ailurus > Ailurus styani. The sequence continues at coordinate 3,760,885 of LNAC01000065.1, forward strand.
ATAGGGTAGAGTTGTTTAGTGGACACCACAGAAAGGCAGCAGAAAGTAACTAACAAGTGGCCACTGTGAAATTTGCCTGGAAAGTAATTCCTCCAGGTGATTTCTGAGGTATTAAGTTAGATTCCAACTTAGCATTAGACAGAGGGTCTATGAAATCTTGCAGTTATTAAAAGGACTTGTGCACAAACAAAAGGCTCAAACACAGCATGTCCCAACTTAAATTCTGATTCCCCACTGCCTGCCACAAAGTTGCTTTCCCCATGGTTTTCCCATGTTAGTGGCGTGAGCCAAAAACCCTTGGATTTATCTAACACTCCTTTCTTTTTCTCACATCACAGATTCAATCTGTCTGTAATCTCTTTTAGCTCTCCTTTCAAAATACACCCAGAATCCAACCACTTCTTGCTCTCTCTGCTGTTACTACCCTGGCGGGAACCACCATTCCCTCTCACTTGGATTATTGCCTTAGCCTCAGAGTCTCTCTGCTGCTGTCTTTGTCTTTTACAGTTTTTCCTCCACATGGTAGCGATCCTTTAAAACCTGTCAGATCATGTCACTCTTCTACACAAAAGGCTGTTTATGGCTTCTCATTTCAATCAAGCAAAAACTAAAGTTCTGAAAATTACCTGCAAGATCCTCTGTGATCTGATTCCCCACTTACTTCTCTTCTTCCAATCGTTTTACTTTTCTTATGTTCACTTCAGTCCAGCAACACTGAGTGCTTTTCTATTCTACAATCTATAAATCTGACAATTCTAGATTATTGCCACCCAGAGAAAAGCATGGTGGAATTCGATTTATAGATGTAGAATATAGAGACAGAATTCTGGAAAACGAAAATGAAGATATACAAAACCATGAGTATTAGCAGTCTGTGCAAGTTTATAATTAGTGACAAAGTTCTAGACTACTTTATGGAAAGTGGAGCTGGGCTATTTGAAAGAGGTGATTTTCGAATATTAAAGGAAGTATGTTCAAAACAAAAAATATGCTTATTAAAAACATTCTGATAAATTTCCGCTGGAATAAAATATTGTTAGAATAAAACTATTGGTGCTATTTGGGTAAATGGGTGGATTCATAAAATATCAAAAGAAAATATATATGTACAGGATGGATATCTAACTTTGTAAGTGATACTATGTAATTATTCACTCCAGTCTCCAGAGTGTTCATAGTCTTAATGGATGGACCCTTATTTTAACTCAGTTTTATACTTTTAATGATCTCAGGTGTTGCTTTTCTATAGTTCATATACAATCGTGAATATATATATATAAGATGCTTTCATAATTTGATGTGCTTTTTTCTTTTATTTTTAACAAAAATGAAAATAGCTTTATTGTACTAGCTTGATCATATGCACAAGCTCATTGTTTGTAATAAAAAGCACATACCATTATTAGGACATAGATCACCGGAAATCCCCACACTCTTGGAAACCACCAGGAACATTTTAGTGGGTTCCTTTCAGATCTGTGTAGGAACTTGGCAGATCTGTATACTGACAGATATGCACATACATGAAAATTTACACAAACATGATCATATCAAAAATACTACTTTTTTTTTTTTTTTAAAGATTTTATTTATTTATTTGACAGAGAGAGATTACAAGTAGGCAGAGAGAGAGAGGAGGTAGCAGGCTCCCCGCCGAGCAGGGAGCCCGATGCGGGCCTCGATCCCAGGACCCTGAGATCATGACCTGAGCCGAAGGCAGAGGCCTTAACCCACTGAGCCACCCAGGCGCCCTCAAAAATACTACTTTTATATCACACGTTTATTTTTTGCTTAGTAAATCCTCTCATCCAAATTTCCCTCACTCTACCTAAACAATATTGATAGGTTCATGTATAATCTTCTATACTCATCTCCATATTTATCTAGCCATTTAATCACAAAACACACAGTCATTACACAGATATTTTTTTTTTAAAGATTTTTTTATTTATTCATTTGACACAGAGAGAGAGATTACAAGTAGGCAGAGAGGCAGGCAGAGAGAGAGGAGAGAGGAGGAAGAAGGCTCCCTGCCGAGCAGAGAGCCCGATGCGGGCCTCGATCCCAGGACCCTGGGATCATGACCTGAGCCGAAGGCAGCGGCTTTAACCCACTGAGCCACCCAGGCGCCCAACACAGATATTTTTTGCCATTGTTATACAAAACTAAAGTACTCTTTCTTTGGCACTGTCAAAACCTTAATTTGTTCTCTTTTTCTTTTTTGAAAGATTTTATTTATTTGAGAGGAGAGAGGGGCAGAGGGGTGGGAGAGGGACAAGCAGACTCCACACTGAGTGCAGAGCCTGATGTGGGGCTCCATCTCATAACCCTGGACCCTGAAATCATGACCTGAGCCAAAATCAAGAGTCTGAGGCTTAACTGACTGAGCCACTCTTTTAAAATTCTGAATATTTCATAGAATAAATATACCATAATTGCATAATTACTTACCAAATTCTCCATCACTCTGCAAACTTTTTGCCCTGAGCTTCTTTCCTGCCTTCATTAAAAATTTCACAGGAAACATACATGTATATTTATGTTATGTTGCTTTTATTTTTATGAGGTAGAGTCACAGAAGTGTGACTTCTGGCTTTGGACTTATTAAGCTGGAAGGTAGAGGAATGTAGAGCACTGAGAGGGAAGAATTGCAATGTAAGGATCCTATACCTTCCAAGACTTATTACCTGTCATAGTGAGGAAAAAAAAAAGATATTTGAGGCTATGGGAGAATTCTGAAAATAGATCAACGTGCATCATCTCTAAGTAAAATATTGGAGAAAATACTCTACAAGACAAATGAATCAGAACAGAGTCCTCTGATAGCAAGATGAAGTAGAAAGGAAAGTGTGGTGAACAATGAATTTTGCAATATGTATACTTAATTCTAAATGGAAAATGATAGTGAGACCGTGAATGTCATAGATAAGAGATAAATAAAGATTGAGACAGAAGAGATATACCACAAGGAAAACACTGGAACTAAAAGTCCTAAATTATTTCAGTAAACCTTGAGAGAGGAGAATGGTGGGCAAATTATGATTATTAATGTTTTAACATATGACGCAAATATTTTTTCCCACTCTGCCATTTGCTTTTTAACTTACTTTATAGAAATTTGATTTTGGTTATCCAGTAGTTTTTAACATATTAAATGATCAGACTTAATAATTGTTATATTTATTGATTCTAAAATAGGTCTTTTTTTAAGAAGTTCTTTCCTACTCCATGATTATTATTATTTCCTAAAATTACTCTGTTTTTGATCATTGCAGATTATAAACTGATGGTTACCAGAGGGGAAGAGGGTGGAAGGATGGGTTAAATAGGTGATGGGGATTAAGGAGTGTATTTGTCATGATGAACACAGGGTGATATATGAAAGTGTTGAATTACTGTATTGTACATCTGAAACTAATATAACACTATATATTAACTAACTGGAATTAAAAGAAAAACTTAAAAGAAAATTTCTCTGGTATCTCTTAGAATTTTTTATTTAAACAATCACCACTTTAATACAATTGGGAATTTAGTTGTGTGTTTCTATTCATTTTTTTTTCTTTTTTGTGGAGAGGAAAACATATATGTGTATAAACCAACAGAGGAAATTAGGAAAAAAATCAATGAAGATGATCCTAAGAATTCTCAAGTGTCCAAGTGTCAGATTATATAAAGGATTTTATTTGGCTCAAAAGAATTCTTTTTTGAATATTACTTCAAATAGGAGAAATGGTTGAGTTTAAGATTTCAAGGACTAGAGCAAAGCTAACTTACCAGTTTGGCTGTTATTAACACTACTAACTGATAGAACCAAGAATGGAAAACCACAAAAGCAAAAATAATGTAGGGCCTCAGCCAGGTAATCAAGATCTTTAGCGATAAGTACTACTGATAGGATGGAGCTGGGATATGGTGTGATAAAAATGGACTCTACCCCTATGATCTTCCTCCCCAAAACATAGAACCTCTAATTGTGAAAAAAAGAATCAGACAAATTCCAATGGAAGTACACTCTGGAAAATGTCCGACTAGTACTTCTTCAAAACTGTCAAGGTCATCAAAATAAGAAAACTCTGAGAAGCTGTCACAGCCAAGAGGAACCTAAAGAGACTTGATGGCTAAATGTAATGTGGTAGTCTGGATGGGATCCTAGAAATAAAAAGGACAGTAGGTCAAAGCAAAAACAAAACAAACCCCAAAATAAGCAAACAAAACCCAAAAAAATCTTATCGAGATCTGAATAAAGTAAAAATTTTTTTAATGATAAAGTATCAGTATTGGTTCATTAATTTTAATGTATTAGTGGAAAATAATGCAGCATGGTGGGAGGGAGGGGAAACTGAATGCACTGTCTGCACCTGGAAACCTTTTTGCAGATTTAAAGCTGTTCTTAAAATAAAAGTTTATTTAAAAATGTTGTAGGATTAGCTTGTGGAATTGGCCCATAGTATAATAAATTATGAAAAGGAAACTTTGACTCCCCTCTCACATCCTTGGTTTCCTGTGGGGAAGGTGGGCACGGGGTAAAGCGGGTAAGAATGTCACGTTTATTGCACTTAAATAAGCCAAATGAGTTCTGCTTTCGGTGGAAGTAAGAAGGAGAAATAATTGTGCTACTTTGATGAATAAAGTAAGTGAATGGTCTTATTTTGAAATCAGGGTGGAGCTCCTTTTTACTCACCTGCCCCTAACAAATAGAAAATACTAAAACAAAGCAGGAGAATTTTTAGGAAGTAATATGGGGCAAGGAAGATCTTAAAAAAAAAAAAAAAGACCCAAACTTAGAAGCTGTTTTTTTCCCGACTTTGATGCACTATCAGATTGATGACACAGATTTCTCAAGGAACATGATAGATTTCATAAGTTTATGCAGGTATTAAAATGATTAAAATGATTCAGGGATAGGACATTTCAAAAGTGAGTATTAGATACTCCTGCATAATTGTTTCCTGGTGCATATTTCAAACCCAGTGCTCTGGAGACTGTACCAGGGGGTGAGCTGTCCAGATGGATGTGAGCGATGTGAGCACTTTTTTTCAGGAAAACTGTAATTCAGTTATTAATTAGACAATTGAATGAGGATTACAGTTTACATCTTGTGACTTAACCACAAACAGTAAGTTTTCTTATAAAATGAGAATTGAGAGAAGTGAAGTGAAAGCCTTCAGGCAGTATGAAGATGCTATATCATACCTTCACGTCAATGCATTTTTAAATTTCTTATTGAGATTGACTTTATCCCAGTGATGTGCAGTGCAGATGATCTACAGTCCTACTGAGAAATAATTGCGTTCTTCACTACTTTCAGCAAACACATCCACCACAATTAAAACACTGGAAATGATATTTGCATTTTGCTTCCATTTTCTGGGATTTCTTAATATGTCAGAAGAATGTGGTCACATATACCAAGGAAGATGAATGCTAATAGGTATTGTTCTTGGCAGCACAAAATGCCATCTATTTATTCTTGATAATTCTATAGTCCCTTGTTGCTCTCTTTGGAGAGTTCAAGTTTATTTTCCTATTGAAGTTAATTACTCTCGAGTAAAGCACTTTAAAATTCTGTCTTTTTGTTTGGTCAGGTCCTTTCTTGTTTAGGATTATTTTAAAATAAGTACATTTCTTTTTAAAAATGTGCAAACTTACAGCTGATCCTTGCCTGTATTTCTTTTGAAGTTCATTAGCCTCTATTTGTATTTTTCAGAACTTGGAAAATATAATGACATACATGTCTCTGATTCCACAGAACATTTCATAAAACTACTTATGACACATTTATTTTTATAATTATGATGCCTTACTTTGTTTTTCCCATGGGATAATTGATTTTAACATTTAAAGTAAAAATTTGGCATTTAGTTCTAATTGTGTGTGGGAATAAACTCATTTCCTCTTTTGCTCACAGGTACATTAAATGCATATGATGTTCATATTTCATTATAGAACTAATGGCCTTCCTTCACTCAGGATACTTCATTGTCTTTATATGCAGCATCTACAGTAAAATTTTATTGTTAATTTTGTGTAGCAGCAGCTCAATTCTTGTTTATACACTGTAAAACTTAGTAGCCATTGGGGCGTTTATCATCCATGAAGCTCATTTCACATCTCATCTATTATATGAATAAAAGGTGAAAATAATTACGTTTTTTCTAAAATGACATTGTTAAGACTGATTGCAGGGAAAAAAAAGAAACTTCACCACTTCAAATGAATTTACAGATTATTTTCATCTTACTATTAATTTTTGAAAAGAAATACCAGTGAATTGGTGGAGAAAGTCAATATACCCACACCATGAGCTCTAAGCTAGAAATGAGAATATTAGTAATGTGAACCTAATGCAAATGAAATGAAACTTCTTTAGCTTTTTCTGTTATAGAAATGTGGTCGTTACCTATGTTCAGGGCAGATCCAAGTTCTGTGAAGCCTGAAACTGACTAAATATGAGGTGAAGTTTCTCTTTGAAATAATGTAAAAATACAAACTCAGTTTCCAAAGCAATAATTAAAATGAACCATGGCTTGGGCTTCGGAGATTCAGTCATATTTCTTCTGACCCCTCTCAAGGTAATTTTCCAGAGATGCATCCTGGTTGCCTCCTAGATTTCTCTCCCTACCTAGAGTTTTCCACAAGTCCCTATATCCCCGCTGATCAGAGATAGAAGGGCTCCAAAGTTTAAGCATCATTGTATTCAGGATAAGTTTGCACCTGCGCATGCTGATGAATTTTGTGTGTGTTTTCTGTGTCTCTGCCTGCTGTGTTTCTAAATCTGCCTCTTCTGCTGTTCTCCTGGGCTGCCACCCAAATGTGGGCCCCATTTGATCAACTTTATTTTTTCTACTGGTGCCAGCTTTTCCATAGACAAGGAAAAGAAAAATAGTTTCAGCTCTTTGGCAATAATATGGCATCTCCTTTTTCTTTTTATGGCATATGAGAATACCTGTTTGCACATAATTCTTAAGTGACATTGCCTCTCTTTTCAGTACACATAAATAGGACAGTATTCTTTTTCTGCAGTTGGGGAGTGGTGTTCTCAGTTGCTAACCTGAACAACCTGAATGGCCATTGGGTAAATCAGCCACACTAAGGAAAAATAGAGACCAGACACACAACCTGGGACTAGCTGTTTGTAGGGGGAAATTTTCTTGAAGGGTTAGAAGTAAAAACGATTTGACAAATGTTTCTGGGAGGCTCAGAGACCCAGAGCATTGTGATCAGCCTCTATTACACGATGGAGTATTTAAGGAAGGTGAATGATCTGGCCAGGTGAGGGAGCTGGGAGGAGTTTTCCCAATAAACATAAGACTAAATGGTGAGTCCTAGAGTTGGATAGAATTATGGCATTTTTAAGAGATGTTCAGCATAGTCGAATCATAAAGGATGAACATGAGGAAGTGAAAGATGATGATAGGTGCCAGATGAGGCTGTCTCAGGACATTTTTATTTATCATAAGAGTAATGGGAAGCCACTGAAAAAATTTAAGAAATCGGTGTGACTGTAGTTTCATTTTAAGAAGTACTTCAAGGTTGTAGAGAGGGAAAATACTGAAAACATCACTTTATGTAAAAATTACTCTAAAAGACTTTAGGATAACCAATATGATGTGATTATATATATTTGTGTGTGTACATATATATATACACACACACACACACACACACACACACACACACACACACACACACACACACACACACACACACACACACACACACACACACACACACACACACACCCCTGTTAGTTCAGGCTCTAATTCTGGGCCTGATTACCAACCCACCATTGAGGGTATTGAGGGTAGGAAGTCAAGGGAAGGTCAGCTCACAACCTATCAGAAAAGGCCACACCCAGGAGCACCTACCAAAAGCACTTCTCTAATCCAATGGCTATCAACAACCAGTTCTTTACTAAGTAGCATACTGAGGGTTAGAAATAGTGTTTATTGATGTAACCGAAGGCCTGTTTGTAAGCATGATGTAGGGTAGAAAGAAAGAGATTATCAATAAAGATTATCAAGACATGTAGAATGGCTAAAATACTTGAGACATTATCAAATGTTACCTGAACAGGATATAAAACTTTACCTCAGTAAATCATCCCTGAAGGGTGATGCCTGGGGTTTGAACTCTGATTGCTCCTACAAACAGGCATTGGTTTTGGAGGATTTCTGATTGCAGGTTGCCAACTAGGGGCAAGGATTGAATTTTACCAGAGACTATATATCTAATAAATGTCTATAGTTTTGTCAGAATTTGGCCTGAGATTTGTTCTTACTAAAGGTTAATAAGGTAATGAGGAGGAGTTAATCCTTGCTCTGAAATCCTTTGACAGCTGCTATTGTCTACCGGAAAGAACCTAGGCATTCTGGAGGGCCAACGAGGTTCAGGCCAGTCCACAGCACACAGTATCACCTGACACATCGACCCACTATTACAAGAAGAATGAGAATGGCCTGAACAAGTAAGTTGGAAATTGTGGCTGGGTTGACTTAAGAAATATATGGGAGATAGACTCAGTGGAATATGATCAAGGAAACAGTCTGAGGGAGAAGGAAGGAAAAAAATCATATCTCATTTTTTATCACTGGCAACTGATTTGAGGAAGTTTCCATCCATTTAGACAGAAAACAATAGTAGAAAAGCAGGTTTAGGAGAAGACGGTGAGTTTGGTTTTGTAAATACTGAGTTTGAAGTGCCCCAAACATTCAAGCAGAGTTATCTAGCAGTCAGTTAGATACACGTATCTGGAAGCATGCAGGATCTGTGTTGTGAGTAAGCTAAGGGACCCAGCCTTCTGAGGTAAAGGAAACAAAGTGGCAGAATAACCTCAGTTATGGGTATGACCCAGCGAATGACCTGTGTTACTTTTCAAAGTCTCAGATTTCTCCTATGTGGTAATACTTACTGGGAGAATATAAGATATTATTCTGAGGTAACACCAGTATGCAACTATACAATTTACTGGCATTGGTTAAAAATAAGATTTGTGAGAAACAATAGATATGCAGTCTCTAGAAGCTCCCAGTGTTTTGGATTGGTTTAACTAATTTTTACATGATCGAAACTCTTCTTCCTGAGGCCTTGTCCAAAGGTTGAGCTAATTATACCTTGAGTTTCTTTACCTCTCACAGTTGTTTATTTCATTGATGTGGGGCAATTTTTTTTTTTGGTCATACATTATTAGTATAAAGAATAATCTCCATTTCAAAGGGAATCCAGGATATGGTGAATAGACGGGGAGCCTTGCTTGCAAACTCCTACTTCTTGTCTCATCTTTTTTTTATGGTCAGAATAACATAAATTTCATATTTTTCTTTTTCTTTTCTCCATAAGATCTTGATAAGATATTTACTCCTTTAAATACACTGGCTTCAGATATTTTACTCCTACTATCTTTGATATACTTTCCTTCTTTTGCATAATAAATTATACCTTCAGATCAGTATTACTTCCTCAACAGGGTTTGCCCAGGGAGAGTTATGAAGAGTTGGAAGAGAAAAAGCCCCTGAATAAGGTATAAATCAAACAGGCAAACAAATACACGAGAAAAACAAACTAGGATTTAAAAGCACAATAAAGATAAACTCATAAAAGAGCTGGAGAAGTGGCTGAGCCATTGGAGAAAACCCAAGGGGGTGTGGATTTAAGATGAAAAGGGGGTTTCAGGAAGAAGGGAGTGGTCAGCAATATCAATTGCTTCCAGAGGAGATAAACATCGAATGCCTTTAGCTAATAGTACAGTTAGTGCTGCTATTTTTTTTGAGCAATATCAGGGAGCAGTGTGGAAACAAGTCAGAAAGCAGTCAGCTGGGGAGTTAGTAAGAGTTGAGAAAATGGAGAAAATCGGTGAAAAAGAATTCTTAAAATGTTAGACTCAGCAGGGGAAAGAAGGTTAGAATGGTTGTTAAAAGGGGCCGAAGTATTGACATTGATTTTCGTTTACTGCAGAAGAAACATGCTTAAATTCCAGTTTATTAATTCAAATGAGAAGAAGAATGCAGAGAGGAAGATGATGAACAGAAAAGACGTAGAGTGAATATTCAGTTGATCAAATTATCTGAGAAGGCAGGGAGTCATGGGTCCTGCAGAACAGGCTGAGAAATCAGCAGTAGAGTGGGGAGAGACACTTCCAACCGTCTCACAATAAAGGAGGGAATGTGACAGCTGAAGGACCTGAAGTGTTTGAGTGCTGGTGATGTGCCAACCATAATTCTAAGTGCTTCTCAAGTACTAGGTCGGTGGTTCCCAAACTGGTTCCCAATGCGGTGCTACAAAAGCAGCATCACCTAGGAAATTGTTAGAAATGCCAATCCTAGGGCTTGATCTTTAGTCTACTGAATCAGAAACTCTGAGAATGGGGCTCCATTTGTGTTGTAACAAGCCTTCTGGGCGATTCTGATACTTGCCCAACTTTGAGAACCTCTACAAAAATTACAGTCTAGATCACTTAACAGTACAATTTCTTTTTTAGGTTAGATGTTAGGATCATGTTCATTTCACAGACGAGGAAGGTGAGGCACAGAAAGTTCAAATAATTCTCCAAATGTCACCAGATGTCTGGATCCAAAGCCTGCACTATGAAGTCTCATCTTATATTGTCTCTAGCAACTGCTTGCAGAATTAAGGATGGGATGTTGACCATTTTTCTGTTCAATGATTTCATGATTTGTTGTTTTTCCTTCTAACTGAAGTAGAATCACTTCCTGAGATTGAGAGGGGCAAGTGGTGGGGTAAACATAACATGTTAAAAGTTGAAGATGGTTTTTGTAGAAAAATGGTTAAATACTTGAAAGGATCAAAGGAAGAATTGCTGTTTAGCAATAGGTCAATAGATACTAATATATTAGATATTAATAATTAATGATATATTAACATAATATTAATAATATATATGGATTTATAAAGTCAATAATCTGGAAAGTTTTTGCTTTCTCCTATTATTATCTAGTGGTAAAGAAGTGAAACAGATTTTTTTTTTCCAGGATTGGGTGTTCCTAGGAAGATGTCACAGAAAGATACAGAAGCAGGAAAATTAAAGAAATGGGCAAAAGAATGGTCATAATGTTGGAGCATGCTATATAAGTTGGATAAGAAACGGAGTGAAATCGGAAAGAATCTGTCAGGAAAAAAGTAGGGACACATACACGGATACTAACTCTGTGCCCTAAGTGACACAACAACATCAGGAATCATAAAAAATAAGCAGTCAGGGTATAACTTTCCAGTATAGTAAAAATAGAATTGAACATTCTTTTGAAATAAGTTGTTTTCTTGTCTTCCATTGCTCTATATTCTAACCCCCCTCCTTATCTGTGTAGTCACTCCTCATTCTCCTTTACAAGCTCATCTTCTTCCACTTAGCATTTAAATTTTAAATGTTGAGATTTCATAAGGCTCTGTCCTTGGTTCTGTCCTCTCCTGACTCACTTCTCCATGTGATATCATCCACATTTGTGATTTCAATTTTAGATAGCTCCAAAGTCTAGATCTCTGGTCCAGACTTTGCCTTCGAACTGTAGGCCCATATACCCAACTGTTCTTGTTTTTCTTTTCCAAAATCACCACATGGGTGAATGTCTTGAAGACACCTCGAACTCAACACAGGAAACACAGCACATATCTTTTTACCCATTAAATATGGTCTTCTTTCAGAGTTTCCAAATTTGCCGAGTGTTACTATCATCCATACAGGACAGAAGGACAGAAGTCAATGAGTTGTCCTTAATACCCTCCCTTCTTCATATACAGTGCATGGCCACATTGAGCTGATTTTTATCTCCTAAGTATTTACCATATTTGTTCTTTTATTATTCTTTTGCCCTACTCTTTCCTGATCTCTGTTTCCATTAGCTTTTGTGTGAAGTGTTAACCATTCTGCAGAGATCTGTCTCCCGTGCTGATCTAGTTTACACATTATAACAAAACAATCTTTAAAATATACATATCTCAACAAGTCTCTTCTTGGCCTCTTAGGATAAAAGAGAGTCCTTCATGTGGCTAGTCGAGTCCAATATTTTTTCAAACTAGGTGTGTGACACATTATTGGGTCATAAAATTCTTTAATGGATAACTTTTTCAATTATTTTCATATTTATGTATGTAAGTATGTGTGTGTATGTGCACTGATTCATGACATAAAATGGGCTTCATATTGTGGGTCATGGGCATAAAAAGTGAAAAACCACTGAGCAATTCGATCTTTCATCTCTTACTCATTCCAGCTACTCTGGTCATCTTTTAATTTCCATAGCAGGGTGTTTTTACATTCTCTAAGCTTGGAGACATATATGTTACCCTCTTCGCCTAGTTGGATTTAACTTTTCTGAAGCCCTGAAACCTCAGTCATGACTTTACTAGGATGGCCTTTATCAGGGATAGATAAGTAAGGTCAAACCTTCCTGCAGAGCACACACACACAAAACTGTGCTCAACTCTTTTGTAACACTTAGCACAGTTGAGCTTACGCTGCAACTGGAATTTTTTTCATTTATTCACTATTTATTGTTTACATTAGATGCCAGTTCTTCTCTAAGATATCAGTGACCCAGCAACAAATAAGATCCGGCAGGCCATTTGTTCTCATGGAACTTATATTGTAGCTCAGGAATATGGACAATGACTACATAAAGAAATGAAGGAACATTGTACATTCTGATGGGAATTTGCTTAGTAAAATCAGTAAGTCAGGGTTAATATGACAGACTGCTAATGCACTACCTTTGATTTAGTGACCAATGAGATGTCTTTGAAGAAAACTAAATGACGAGGATAGGCCAGGCACATGGATATCTGTGAGGACAGGGTGCAGGTGTGTGTTTTGCTCATCAGTGAACATGTTGATACCTGGTATACAGTATCACTGGTGCTGAAAATCATATTGCTGGATAAATGAGAAAATAGATGGATGAATGAACAACTTTGCCAGATGGCAGGTTACAGTCTCTAAAAACAAGAATGAAAATTATTTTATGATTATGAACTTGAAGACGTTGCAATAAGAAGTAAGTACATATTCAGATGATGGAGTAGATAAGAATGTTTTTCATCTTTCCAAGGAAGTATATAGAATTATTACTCTTAAAAAATATTCAACAAAAAAATGCAATCTGCTTTTCTTTTTAATGCCCATAAAAGAGTAATTTGACAAGGCAGTGTTTTCATTTTGTGAAGTCATTTGTTAGTTGTATATTTGGCTTAGAGATAGAATTACATAATAAGATGGGAAGTAGATCAGAAATTAACATTTTATAACTCATTTTCTGACAAGATTATACTTTCATATGGAACAATATAGTCTTTGGTAGAGAGAAATGATACTAAGAGCAGATGGTACCATTCTAAGATGAACCCTAAAGCCCTTTATAATTTCTGAAATGATAGTTCAAAAAAACAACGCAAATCTCTAGCCCTATAAATATTTTTTGTATGTCCTTCAGACAGAAAATATTACAAACACACCAATTACAAAATTACAAACTAATTAAACATTTCCTGGATGTTTATTTCTTATACAAATATACCTAGATTTACCAACTTGTTTCTTATCAGAGAAAAGTTCTGGGCAGGAATTTCTAGGAATGTTTTATTGTTTATTTATTTTCTTCCCTCAAAGCAGTATTGGTGGAGGGGGGACAGTGAATCTCTCTAGGGATCAGGTTTGTTAGACTTCAGAAAGCTCACTAAATGGTTTACTTTAATCATATCTTCAAATGTGAGACTAGTAATCCGCCTCTTCATTGTTCTCTCTCTAGAAATGAGGATACTTTAGTTCGTCAAGGGCTGTACTCTGATTACCAGAGTAATACACAGTGAGTATACACAGGCTAAGTATACCTGTAAACTTGGTTCCATAGAAATAATTTGGAGGATTCTTTTTCGAGATTGTGCATTACTGCTTCTCACTTTAGGAATGGGAAATGGAAGGCTATGCCTTTTTTTTTCTCAGTGAATTTCTTTCTATTCCCCCTGGTCTTCCACCTTCCACTGCAATGAGAGCTCCAACTGAGAATCAACAGATGAAAGCTGTAAGGAAGAAAATAACACTAATAAGATAAAGTAATTTGTTCTTTACTCAAAAAGTCCTTTGATTGTTTTCTTCTTCCAACCCCAAGGTTGAATGGAGGTTAAAAAAATCATTTTTTTTGTTTTTTTTTTTTATGGAAGATACACTTTTTTTTGTTGTTTTAAGAAAGAGAAGTGTAGTTTTTTTTCTCAAAGATTTATTTATTTATTTTTAGAAAGAGAGAGAGAGTGGGGGGAGGGGCAGAGGGAGAGGGAGAGAAAGAATCTCAACCAGACTCCCTGCTGGGCACAGAGCCTGATGTGGGACTTGATCTCATGACCCATGAGATCATGATCTGAGCTGAAATCAAGAGTTGGACACTTATCTGACTAAGCCACCCAGGTGTCCTCAGACTTAAGTTTCTTTCAAGAGTGTGTGGATGTGCTGGAACAAAACAAGAGCATTGGCAATATGCAAGCAGAGGCATATTGGTGTCATTATGGTATTAAGATTGTAAAAATACCTAGTAGACACTAGGATCTGGTGAATATAATAACAAAAGAAAGTATTTATGTGCTATAATTGTTACAAGGATCCTCTGACGGGTCCTAATATTATCCTCTTTGTATAAAGAACTTGATCACAGAGAATTTAAATAACTTGTTTAAATCCACATAATTAGTAAGAGGTAGAATTACTTTAATTCAGGATTGTTTTTATCATTATGTTGTATCTCAATATGATATGAGGCAAAATATAGATTAGCTGAAGAGTCACAAATATCTTTTACAAATTCATGCTACGTCTTGGTTACCCTAATAGAATGCCCTAGATTCATTCCTTGAGTAAGAGTGTCATTTACTTATTTATTTGGTTATTTAATAAATGTCGTTATATCCCTATATTCTATCTGCTGCATCCCTAAGACACTGGGAATATAGCAGTGTATAACAGAAAGGTTTGTGTATGGAATGTATAGAATAAACATATAAATCTATAATGTATGGAATGAATTGTTTAACTACAATGAAGTCTTAAAGAGGTAATGCTTGTCATTATTTATAAACATAGATAAAACTTTATGAGTAAACACTGAAAATACTTATATTAGATGCTAGTTGCCTAACAGCCAGGTTCATATTGATTTTCCTGTAGACATATTTATGCTACCTACTCTCTCTCCCCCACCTTCAAACCTTCCCCTAAGTGGCGAATCTGCTCCTTTCTTCCCATTCTCTGCTCTGGCATGTGCTCTTAAAGGGATTTGGATGACCTGCCTCCCTGGCTACAATAATTGGAATGAATTCACACTAACTCAAATTCCTGACCAAACTGATTTATCCATGGTAAAGGCATGTAACTCAAGTTGGGTAATCAAAGGACTTTGCCTGGATCTGTAAAACTGGTGCTGGCAAAGAGAAGCTCTTTTCTCTCTGCTCTCAAAATCCAGCATGTGAGTGTATGGGCTGCTGGTGGTCCTGGTTCCAGTGGGGGTAATCAACTTGAAAAAAATGAATTTTGATGCAGAGAAAGCAGAGATAAGAGATGGGATGAAATAAATAAGAAGTCCTTAGAGCATTAGGCATAGGAGAGTCTGACCCTACTCCCAAGTCTCTACAGAGATTTGAACCAATAGATTTACTTTCACCACACTCTTTTTTTCTTCTATCTAAATAAACTTAAGTTGAATTCCTATATAAGTTACATTCCAACTCTGACAGTTTAAGAAGAAAGACAGTTTCAAAACAATATTATAAACCTTACTCAATCTCTGGGCTGGCCAGAAACCACACATCTAGTATCAGGACCCCAAATCCTACCACATACCTGGTTGGTCTACTGAAGATACCTTGGCTGCTGTCTTTGGATGTACCCACTGTGGGTTTACAGTTGATAGTATCTAAACTCTGATGCTCCTACCTCTGGAAACTGGATGTCCCTGTTAGCTCCTTTGCCAAAATAGATTCTTTACACAGTGTGTTTCTTTGTACCACTGACTCCCAGGTCTATGTTTGGTAGGAATGTCTCTGGTGACAGAAGTTACATGCCTTTATCCTTACTGCAAAGGAGGCTGGGAAGACAGACGTTGGCCTTTGATGGTGAACTTTAGGAAAATACCCTAAATAGCAGGAAATTATTCAGAAATGTTTGATCACTAGAAAGGATGACCAATATCTACTGCAATGTATGTTACTTACATCCAACTATGTATGTCTTCAGTGATTGAGCTTATGGGTTGAATAATGTCCCCAGAAAGGTATCTTTAAGTCCTGACTCCTGGAACCTGTGAATACAACTTATTTAGAAATAGAATCTTTACAGATATAGTCAAGTTAAGATGAAGTCGTACTGAGTTAGGGTGAACCCCAAATCCAATGTAAGTAGTGTTCTAATGAGAAGAGACACAGGGTAGAAGGCCATGCACAGATAAAGACAGAAATTAGAGGGATGCATCTACAAGTCAAAGGATGTAAAGGATTATCAGTTACCACCAGAAGCCCTAAGAGGTAGGAGTGGGATCTTCTCTGAGAGTATTCATTCAGAGAGACCATGGCTTAGCCAAAACCTTGATCTCAGAGTTTTAGACTCCAGGAGTGTGCAAGAATACATTTCTGTTGTTATAAGTCACCAAGTTTGAAGGTATTTGTTTTGGTAGCCCTAAAAAATTACTATACAGCTAGCCAGCTATCTTCCAAAAGGAAGCTAAGCAGACCTCTGGAGGAGAAGTATTTAGAAGCAGACTCTGAGGCAGTTTAGTGGGCAGAATGTTTATTCTAGAGTCACTGGATCTGCATTTGTGGAAGGAAGGGAAAGGAGCAGGATTCAGCAGAGGAAGAGGTCAAGCTGTGATGCAGGCCTCATCTGACCACATAGAAAGCTCTGGAGCTAAAATGGCTTGTCAGAATTGTCCATTTATACTCCATCTCATTCAGTTATTGGTTGTGGGCCTCTCTAAGAAAGGCATGACTTTGGACAAGGCAGTTTCCTGCAGCCGAAGCAATCCCCCAATAGTCTCAAGGTTGAAGCTGCCTGTCAGTAGTCCTTCCAGTGGTCCAGACAATAAATCCTTCCTAGAGGTGACACATCTTTTTATCACCATAGGAGTCATCTGTTAGGGTAAAAGGGAGTGTTAGGTGGACATAGAGTGCCAGGTCAAGGTGATAGCATGTATAAAAGCTCTGAGGTTGATGGTGATTAAAATGTTGTCAGAAATGAAAGAAAAGGTAACACCAATTGTAAGAAAAGAGAGTGGCTCACACAAGACTAGTGAGAGAGACCAGAGCTCAGGTCTTTAGGAACCTAAGTATATTCCATCTTTATTCTAAGAGAAATGGGAGGCCACAAAGGTGTTCAGATAAGGCTAGAGGTGACACGATTAGATTCACATTTTAAAATGTCAACAAAGGCTGCTGTGTATAGAATAAGGTAATAGTGCCAACAGGACAATCAGGAGGGTATCACTCTATATAGAAAGAAGGATATCAAGGATGACTCCAGGTTTGCCATGAATTGAATGTGACCCCCCCATTCATATGTTGAAACCCTATGTGTCTCGAATATTAGAAGATGGGACCTTTGGGAGGTAGTTAAGGCATAAAGATAGAGCCTTGTGAATAAGATTAATGGCCTCATAAGAAGAGACTCTAAAGAGATGTTCTCTGTGTTTACCTTGTGAAGATATAGCAAGAATGTAGTCATCTGCAAATCAGGAAGTGGGTCCTCATCACACAGTGAGTCTGTCTGCACCTTGATCTGGGACTTCCTGGCTCCTAGAATTGTGAGAAGTAAATGTTTGTTGTTTAAGCCACCCAGCCTAAGTCTTGTTACGGCAGTTTGAACTAAGACAAAGTTTCTTTGCTGAGATGGATAATCTCTGAGGAAGACCAGTTTAGTGTGGCCAAAGCAGGGATTCAGTTTTGGGAATGAAAGAACTGGGATTGCTTGGAAGTTTCAAAGAAAGAAAAAATTATGATTATATATTAGTGTGAAAATCTGATAAGGCATCTGGCCTGGAGATACGAATGTGAAGAGATTTTCATGGGATCCAGGGGCGAACAAAGTCACTTAGAGATTGAAGGTATGGAGCAGGAAGAGCCAGAGAGGTAGGACAGTCAGAAAGTCTGAAGGCAGGCACTTTTTTATTTGTGTTAGAAATATTATTTTATATTTTCAAAAGTATAGTATCAACAGAGGAAGTATTTCATTTCCTTTCATTTTTTTTCCTGACCCAAAAGACATAATTGTTTGAGATGAGATATGGCGATAACTGTGTTACAATGAATGAATTACTTCCCAATCTATACACTAATGCAATTTATAAAATGACCTTTTCTAAAAATCATAAAAGTAGACTGACAAATTGAGGGTGTATTTTTAAGTTTTCTATCATCAGAGGATTGACCTAATTAGGGTGTGAGGAAACCAAATGGATTAAAAAAGACTATTTAACAGTTCATTCTGTTATGTTAATGTATATTTAAAAGGTTAACAAGCGAAGGACAGAAGATTTGATTTTCTTTCCCTTTCAGGAGACTTTTGAAGTAAAATTTCAACTTGGACCCAGCTGGAAGATCAAGAACTAATTTATGGAATAATATTAATTCTCAGTGAGGAAGAACATGCAAAGTTGCCTTGAATTACAACATGAGAAGGGCTAATTAGGTGTCTTCATGCAGCCTAGGCATGTGGGCTGCTAAGACTTTTTGGAGTAAAAACATTTTTATGCAAGAGAGATGTTGTTTGCATGGCTGCCATGGAAATGGAAACTTGCATCTTAGTTGACAAATAAAAATACTCAAGAGCTTACTTCGTTTTGGTTTTTTTGCTCTGCCCAGTATAGTATTTCTAATGAATACTATGTCCATGTAAGGTATAAGCATTGTAATTATAGTTTAAGAATTAAGGCACTTTAGGCAATGTTTCAGCTTAAAACACCAGTGGTCAACATTGGAGGTTTCTGCACCCACAGCAGGACAGGAAGTATGCAAGTCTCTAGAAGTATACACACACACACACACACACACACACACGTTAAGATATATATAGTGAAGAGCTAAAGTCCAAGATATAGTGGTTTAATGTGGTGGTATTTGTCTTCAGACAAAGCAACATATGATATTAGATGCCTATTTAACTTTATTAAATATTCTCCCATAATTTGTTTTATTTAGTAAGTAATAACTGAATATAAGTTTTTGCCTATGATGTTTTAAGCTAAATTACTCTATGAGTTTCTCATAACTCAGATAATAAGAATGAGTGATATATTAAATTGGGAGAATATTGATAATTATAACAAATGGCTAGATACTCTTAATTATTAAGAATTTTTATAAAACCCTGAAGTATAAACTCAATATATAAATGGACAACTGTTTACATGTGCTCAAAATACAATAATAAAACTATGTTTCTTCTTAGTTTCTGCTGGATTAAAAAAAAAAAAAGTCACAGGTATTCCAAGGGAAGATGTGAGACTTTTGAAGTAGAGGGCTGAAAATTGGTTACTCTTAGCTCAATACTTACTTTAAATAAAGTGAGGAGAGAGAGTCTTTAGAGAGTCTGGAGTACTATCGCATCTTCTCTTCCCTTGATGCTGTGGGTGCGGGAAGCTGCATACATCCACCTTAATTCAAACCCAGTAAGAAACTCTTCAAGGAAACCATTTAGACTGTTGATCTGTATCCTCTAGAAATGATGAAGTTTAGGTACCAGTGTTAGATCCACAGCCAAAAAAAGCTTAAAGTGAGAGACAGGCCAGCTGATGGCTAAAGAGTGAGAACAGATGGTTCCTCTGGCCCTTCATGGTTTAAAGGTAAAGGCCGCATGGATGCTTTTAATAGAGCATGTATAGGAAGGGGGCTGGCTTAGAACAGTGAGGGACTAGATCTAAATGGTCTTCCTGGAAGGTGGATGAGGATGAGAGCCAAACAGAGGAAATCTGTGTGGAATTGTAGGAAAACCAGGGGTTGGCTGGAGGAGGCACTGCCAGCCTTGAGGGACTACAGGGGAGATATTCAATGCCCAGGCATCTTGAAGGAGACTTGAATCTGACTTGAATATCTGCTATGACCAGATGAGAGCAATCCAGTGGTAAAATACAACAAAGCCAGTCAAGCTAGACCTCTCCTACACTTTCTCTCTCATCCTCTGCCTCAACGTGGAAGAGAGAAGCTCAGTGAGCCAGTGTTCAATCCATACCAGACCTGAGCTGGGGGAAGAGCTGAAACAAGATAAATTTGCTCTGTATCACCACTTTTATTCATCATGGAGTTCTGGCCAAGACAATAAGATAAGAAAATGTAAAAACTATAAGGATTGAGAATGAAGAAATAAAACAGTCACTATTCACTGATATGATGATCATATTCATAGAAAATCCAAGAGAACCCAAGATGAACTATGAAAATTACATAAGGAATTCATTTTTTTTTTTACTTTTTTTTTACATGAATTTAGCGAAGTCACTGGACATAAGATCAATGTGTGGAAATATATATTTTTACTAATGAAGTTATTTATTCAACAAATAGACATACTTTAGTAACTACCATGGGATATACCTATTGCTGGATGCTAGGGCAAAAGATACGAGTAAGAGATGGCAGATCTCACAATATCAGGCCAGTAATACAAGCTTAATTTTTCTGCTAATATAGAGACTGGAACATAGTATAGGGCCAAATTAATCTTTTTAAGTTAATGAATTAATCAATGGATCTTAATCTGCAGTTAAAATCAATATTCAACCAAAGCTGAGACCAAAATTGAACATTACTATCTGAGAAAGAACTGCTTAGATAAAAGATTAAATATGAAATATGATTCAAAAGTCATGATTATTATAATCTCATGCATAGAATAGATTTTAAGCCTTGGCATTACAGTTCAGAAACAGTTATTTCTTTGCACTGTCAACTGCAAAATTGCTCCTGGGGTCAATTTATTGCACATTTGTGATAATAATAGAGGCTCACTTTCAATGGAGGTCATTGGAAGAGCAAGGAGAAGGAGGGCAACTCATCCTTCTCTAATAGTTTCTTTTTTTTCTTCATACTCTACATTTATGTATGTATGTATGTATAGTTGACACACAATGTTAACATTAGTTTCAGGTGTATAACAGTGATTTGACAAGTTTATACATTATGCTATGTTCACCCTAAGAATAGCTACCTGTTACCATATCGTACTATTACAATATCATTGACTATATTCCTATTGTGCCTTTTATAATATGTGAAAATATTTTATACTTCTGTGCATATAAGTAATATGTTAGTAGAGAATGAACATTTCTTTAAATGACACCATTCATGATACTATTAGAAAAGATCCAATGTAGAATAATTAGTAAAACAAAAGATGTATAATCTGTTTATACTGAAATCTACAAATATTATTAAGAGAAGTTAATAAATATATAAACTAATGGGAGGCTGTACCATGTTCATGAGCTGAAAGGTTCAGTTTTATAAAGATTCCAGTCCTCTCTCAATTGAGGATTTCTTAATGGAAGTTGCAAAGCTGATACTAAAATTTATATTGAAATGAATAGAATAAGGAAAAAAAAAAACCCAAGCAATCTTTTAGAAAAACATAGCTAAAAAACTTATATTTGCAGGGAGAAAATTCTCATAAAACTATGGTAATTAATATCATATGCTATAGAATGAAACAGAAAGGGAATGCAGAAAGAGACCCAAACTGAGTTGCCTGACTTACGACAAAGGTGACAATGCAGTGTTGTAGGTAAAGTATGGCTTTTCAATAAAGGATGCTGGGTCAATTTTATGTCTGTTTGAAAAACAAAATAATATTATCCCTGTATTAATTTGTTAGGGCTGCTGTAACTAATGACCACAAGTTGGGTGGCTTAAAACAAAAATTTATTTTTTACATAGTTCAGGAATTCAGAAGTCCAAAAGCAAGGTGTTGGTTCCTTCTGGAGGCTCTGAGGAAGAACCATCCCATGCCTCTCTCTGAGCTTCTGATAGTTGCCAGCAGTCTTTGGGGTTCCTTGGTTTGTAGACATACATCATTCCAATTTCTACCTCAACTTTCATGTTGCTTTCTTTTTGTGTGTCCATATTGTCCTGTCTCTTTCATGGACTCATTCGATTTAGGGCCATCCCAATACAGTATGATCTCCTTAATCTCACCTTAATCCTTCTAAATTATATCTTCAAAGACCCTTATTTCCAAATAAGATCACATTTAAATTTCTAGGTCCGTATGTGTTTGGGGGTACAATTTCTTTTTTTTTTTAGATAATTTTTAAAAATTTATTATTATTATTATTATTTGCCCAGGGGTACAGGTCTGTGAATCATCAGGCTTACGCCTTTCACAGCCTTCACCATAGCACAAACCCTCCCCAATGTCCATAACCCATCCACCCTATCCCTACCCTCCCATGGGGGTACATTTTCAACCCACTATGTCTCCTATCTCTCACTATGCAAAATTCAATTCCAGATGAATTAAAGGTCTAGATGTGAAAGGTAAAAATGATACAAATTTTAGAAGAAAAGAAGAATGTTTTATAATTTGGGGTTAGGCATGGTGGTTAAGAATGTGGGATTTAGAGTGGATCTTCAACGATTCAAATCCTTACTCCACTGTTGACTAGCTCTGTGACCCCCATGTAGTCCTTGTTCCTCAGTTTCCTCATTGAAATACTGGTGTTATCATAATGCTTACTTCCTAGGCTTGTTATGAAAATTGAAAGAATAAACCTGGAAAGTGCTTAGCATGCTGTATATTAAGGGGCATTGTTATTATCACTAAAGTGACTAGCAGACTGACTAAATACTTTAGAGAGATTTTTATCCATGCATAGGGTAAAATCCTGTCCCTCAGAGGGGGTTTGAATATATAGGTAACTGACAGGAAAAGAAAAATCATTTTTTGATTTTACTCTAATGAGTCATACTTAACAGACTGGTTTCATGCACAAGATTATTTGTAAAGCATGGAGATGTTGTTTACAATATTAAAACATTAAAAGCAATTTTAACATTCAGCTGTAGAAGAATGCTTTTTTAAATTATGGTGGGTATGTTCCACTGTGTACAGATATGGAAAAATTCCCATGACATACTGAGAAAGGAAAAAAAAAACAAGTTAAAGAGCTCTGTGTATGATTCAAACCTTGTAAAAAAAATGGGTTATATATAAGTATATGTGTAAATGGTGAGAATAAGTGACTAAAAGATACACAGCAGCGAACCTGGTTGGCTCAGTTGGTTAAGTGTCTGACTCTTGATTTTGGCTCAGGTCATTATCTCAGGGTTGTGAGATCAAGCCCCGCATCGGAGTCTGCACTGGGCATGGAGCTGGCTTGGCAGTCTCCCTTTCCTTCTGCCTCCCCTCCACCCCCGCCATCTCTCTCTCTCTCTCTCTCTCTGCCTCTCTAAAACAAAACAAAACAAACCAAAAAGCAACAAACAAACAAAAAAGCACAGCAAATTGCAAACAATGGGTATCTCTGGGGAGGAGAGTGGGATTGAGGTGGAGTGGGACCATGAAGGGGGCTTTTATTCTGCATAGACTGCTTATTTGATTTTTTTTTTAAGGATCTACATATATATTACTTTTGCAATGTAAAAAAAATAACTTTTCAAAGATTGGGAAGTAAGCAGAGTATATGAATAAATTATTCATAAAAGAAGATAAACAGCCAATGAATGAATATATTAAAATTAGTCAGCCATACTTATATTTAATAAATAGAACCAAAAATTATATCACATTCGATTTTACATCAACTTAGAAAAGCTCAAAGGAAATAATACCCATTGTTTAATAATCAAAAGACATATAATGCTGATAAAGTGTAAAAAAACAAACCCCACAGCAATTGTGTGTGTGGTGTGTGTGTGAGACAGAGAAGCAAAATAAACAAAAATATTAGTTAACATTCTACTTTGAGTATATATGCAAATATTTGCTATAAGAATGTTCATTATAGCATTAAAGGATTGGGAATATTGTATGTTTGACAATAGACCGCATAAATTGTCACACCTTTAAGTAATGTGATATGCAATAATTAAAATGTTACAGAGAAATGTGTTATATTTTTTTGCATAAAATACAGGTAAAAATATCATAGGTATTGTATGGTATCATTTTTTAACTTAAAATCAAGAGGAGTGTGCACCAAAGTATTATAATAAATGTAGTTAGGGAAATTATAAAACAAAAGAATGATGATATAGAATTCGCCCTACAAGTTATTAAAATATATTATTACATTAATTTATGAATAATTTAAAAGAGATCATGAGTGATGGGATTGTAGGTTTACTGTTTCATTTTGTGTACTTATCTGTATTATCTCGTTTTCTATATTTGCTGTATATTTTTGTGTAGTTTAAAAAATATTAAAAGTTGACATTCAAAGAGTCTCAGGCCAGATAACTCAGAATACATTTTCATAAATTGTTTTTATATTTCACAGTTATTTTCACATAACATATCTAGAAAAGCAGAACATGGTATCAGTTCTCACTATTTCTATTTAAAAGTTATCTTGCTTTGGTAGGAGGATCCATTTCCTTTCACCATTGTCTTCCACAGGGTTGTTTGGCCTCCTGGACTCCACAGAAAGAAAGATAGGGCAGCTTATGCGGAACTCGCCCATTTGCTGCAGAGACTATGACCTGAGGATAGCCGTTCTCACACTTGAAATGGATCACAATCCCCTGCAAGGTTTGTTAAAACACAGCAAGTAGGGAGTTCCTGATTTGGTACATCTTACTTGGGGAATCTAAAAATATCCTTTTTCAGTAAGTTTGCAGGTGGTGCTGTAGCTGCTGGTCTGGGGGCCACAGTCTAAGAACCACTTTGCCTGGGCTTCTGTATGTTTCTCCTCTGATTTGGAGAGGCCAGCCTCCTTGACAGCCTTTGGTCTCTTCGGGAGGATGGGGACTAGAGAACATGGAGCATAACCAAGCCTTGCCCCACTCCCTCGATGCTTTTCCTCCCTTATTGCTTCTTAGGGAAAGAGTTAATTGGGTAATAGAGAAATCAGATTTTTAAAAAGTGTTGTGCAAGATTTACAGATATCTTTATTTATTTTTTAAAAAAGATTTTATTTATTTATTTGACAAAGAGAGACACAGCGAGAGAGGGAACACAAGCAGGGGGAGTGGGAGAGGGAGAATCAGGCTTCCCACTGAGGAGGGAGCCTGATGCCTGGCTGGATCCCAGGACCCCGGGATCATGACCTGAGCTAAAGACAGGATCCCAATGAGCCACCCCGATGTCCCTTACAGGTATCTTTAGATATTTCTGAGATTAAAATGTTACCTGGATGCCTGGGTGGCTCAGTTGTTAAGCAGCTGCCTTTGGCTCAGATCAGATCCCAAGGTCCTGGGATTGAGTTCCGCATCAGGCTCCTTGCTCGGCAGGGAGCCTGCTTCTCCCTCTGCCTCTGCCTGCTTGTGCTCTCTCTCTCTGACAAATAAATAAAAATCTTAAAAAAAAATGTCATCAGCATGGGTATCTAAATTATATGAAGTTACACAGGACCACATTTAATTATATGAAATATACTGAATGTAAATTCTAATTTTGGCTATTTGAATTTTATTTACTATTAGTTTGGTTTTTGTTTCTAATACTTCTGTGTTCCTTGTTTGTTAATTTCTCTGCTAAACTTAGATATTATTACTATTACTATTTGCCCCAGGGGTACAGGTCTGTGAATCATCAGGCTTACACCTTTCACAGCACTCACTATAGCACAAACCCTCCCCAAAATCCATAACCCATCCACTCTATCCCTACCCTCCCACCCCCCAGTAACCCTCAGTTTGTTTTGTGAGATTAGGAGTCTCTTATGGTTTGTCTCCTTCCCCATCCCATCTTGTTTCATTATTTTTCCCTCCCTACTCCCCACCACCCCCCACCCTGGCCCTCAAATTCCTCATATCAGAGAGATCATATGATAATTATTTTTCTCTGATTGACTTATTTCGCTCAGCATAATACCCTCTAGTTCCATCCACGTCTTTGCAAATGGCAAGATTTCGTTTCTTTTGATAGCTGCATAGTATTCCATTGTATATATATACCACATCTTCTTTATCCATTCATCTGTTGATGGACATCTAGGTTCTTTCCATAGTTTGGCTATTGTGGACATTGCTGCTATAAACATTCGGGTGCACGTGCCCCTGAGGATCACTACCTTTGTGTCTTTAGGATAAATACCCAGTAGTGCGATTGCTGGGTCGTAGGGTAGCTCCATTTTCAACTTTTTGAGGAATCTCCATACTGTTTTCCAGAGTGGCTGCACCAGTTTGCATTCCCACCAACAGTGTAGGAGGGTTCCCCTTTCTCCGCAACCTCGCCAACATCTGTCATTTCCTGACTTGTTGATTTTAGCCATTCTGACTGGTGTAAGGTGGTATCTCGCTGTGGTTTTAATTTGTATTTCTCTGATGCCGAGTGATGTTGAGCACTTTCTCATGTGTCTGTTGGCCATTTGGATGTCTTCTTTGGAGAAATGTCTGTTCATGTCTTCTGCCCATTTCTTGACTGGGTTATTTGTTTTATGGGTGTTGAGTTTGAGAAGCTCTTTATAGATTTTGGATACAAGCCCTTTATCTGAGATGTCACTTGTAAATATCTTCTCCCATTCTGTCAGTTGTCTTTTGGTTTTGTTGACTGTTTCCTTTGCTGTGCAAAAGCTTTTAATCTTGATGAAGTCCCAATAGTTCATTTTTGCCCTTGCTTCCCTTGCCTTTGGTGAGGTTCCTAGGAAGAAGTTGCTGCGGTTGAGGTCGAAGAGGTTGCTGCCTGTGTTCTCCTCGAGGATTTTGATGGATTCCTTTCTCACATTGAGGTCTTTTATCCATTTTGAGTCTATTTTTGTGTGTGGTGT
>LNAC01000065.1:3788017-3858223 GCA_002007465.1 Ailurus styani
ACCCAGCAATCGCACTACTGGGTATTTATCCTAAAGACACAAAGGTAGTGATCCTCAGGGGCACGTGCACCCGAATGTTTATAGCAGCAATGTCCACAATAGCCAAACTATGGAAAGAACCTAGATGTCCATCAACAGATGAATGGATAAAGAAGATGTGGTATATATATACAATGGAATATTATGCAGCTATCAAAAGAAACGAAATCTTGCCATTCGCAACGACATGGATGGAACTGGAGGGTATTATGCTGAGCGAAATAAGTCAATCAGAGAAAGACAATTATCATATGATCTCTCTGATATGAGGAACTTGAGGGGCAGGGCAGGCGATCGTGGGGGGTAGGGAGGGAAAAATAATGAAATAAGATGGGATGGGGAAGGAGACAAACCATAAGAGACTCCTAATCTCACAAAATTGAGGGTTACTGAGGGGTGGGAGGGTAGGGATAGGGTGGATGGGTTATGGACATTGTTGAGGATTTGTGCTATGGTGAGTGCTGTGAAAGGTGTAAGTCTGTTGATTCACAGACCTGTACCCCTGGGTCAAATAAACAAACAAACAAACAACAACAACAACAAAAAAACCCAAAAAACCATCTCAGCCTAGCATGCTTTGGAAGGGTAGGTTTTCTCTGTTTTGCCTGAAACATTTTTAACTGCTAAACAATTTCATATTTCTTTAAAGTGAATTTAGTTGAATTATGTTATAATTCAAATCATCAAAGTAGAGCTCAATGAATTTCTACAGAATTAACACAGGTATGTAACCACCACAGATTGAGAAATAGAATATTATCAGCATATCTACAAGCACACCTTATAAGTTGTTTTTTTTTTTTAAATGCCACCAGCATCCTTATATCTACCAACTGTTAAGTGAGAAGAAATAAGGACTTGTAAATAACAATGGAAAATAGCTGAATTTATTTGCTTGTCTGGCAAGCAGCATTTAAGTACAAATCCAGTTTCTCTTTGTGCAGAAACTGAAGGACTTGATATAGATTTAAAAAGGAAAAAAATATTCAAAATTAGGCAACTTTTTAAGTTCAGATTTCTGGGTAGCTCGGAACGTGTACTGGAAACTTCTTTGCCAGTGGCCACCATCATGTTTCATTTTACCACTGACTGGAACCCTGGACTCAAACAAGCCCAGAATGGGTTGTACAAAATTCCAGAGCCCAGGATGATTTAGACACACTTGTGTGTGCATTGTCAAAGTTGAACAGAAATTTTCTTTAGAACACTGTAGGTGAATTTTAAAGTTTGGCCAAGTAGAATCATATACTATGTATTCTTTTGTGTTTGGTTTCTTGTGCTCAGTATTACATTTATAAAATTCATTCATGTTAGTGCATGAACGATAGAATTCATTCATTCTTATTATTGCTAAGTATTCCCTCATGTGGATATAGTATAATTTATTCATCCATCTTATCATTAATAGATATTTGGGTTATTCTAATATTTGTTCTATGAAATTTCTTTTAGTGTTTTTATAAACATACACACACACTTCCATTGGGCATATGCCCAGGAGCAGAATTACTGAGTCACAGGGAATGCACAGGGCAATTTTCATGGATGCTGCCAGTTTTTCCTAGCAGTCGAACTAGTTTATAATCCCAGCAACAGCACAGGAGTTCAGTTGCTTCACATCTTTGTCATTACTTCCTATCATCAGCCTTCTAAGTTTCTCGGTGAATGTGTAGTGCTATTTCATTGAAGTTTTAATTTGCATTTCTCTTATCATGAGTGAAGCTGAATTATTTTGAATTTCTTGTGAAATATTTGTTCAAATATTTTGTCCATTTTCTATCAGGGTTTTTTTTTTCCTAAAAAAATAGGCATATATAACTACACACACACACACACACACACACACACACACACACACACACACACACACACACACACACCATACATATATATCCACGCATGTTCTCAGTTTGTGGCCTTGATGGTTATATTTATAAGAATATCTTCCATTCTGTGACTTGCCTTTTCATTCTTGTTTTCTATGATTTGTCCTTCTTATGCTTTTAATGGTGGCTTTTATCAAGCAGGAATCCATGAGGAATACATTTTTATAAAAACTTAAATGATTCTAGGTCAGTTCATGTTTTCCCTTGTCTTCTGTTTATCTTGTTAAGTTGTAATTTACCAGGAAATTATCCTTTTAATCGATTTTTAAAAAATTTTTTGGCATAAAGATGCTCCTACTACTACTTTATGATTTTTTAAAGATTATACTCTATAGTATGAATTCTTTTATTGTTCCTAATACTATTTAATTGTACCTATTCTCTCTTTTTCCCTTGATAAATACTGTCACAGTTTTGTCTATTTAAAAATTTCAGATTTTAAAAATATTTCCATCATTGTGACATATTAAGATATACTTCCTTCTGCATCATAAATATATTTAAAACTTCTCTAAATTTTATCTAGAATATGGAAGACTTGAAATTCTTTACCGAGGCAGTGTGTTTGTATGAGTATAAGGACATTAAACAAAAAAAATCCTATAAGAAACAGGATACAGAATCTTTAGATACCAGATAGTATGCTCTGATTTTTCATTTTAAGTCCTATTCTTGATTTACAGACATTTTCTGAAATTCAGCCATTGTGTTATATTTTAATCAGCTTTTCATCTCACAGATATTATGTGTGAGGCTGAGAAATATGCTAATACTGACAAGAAATTATATTATATAAAACTAATGATTGCTTATGAAATAGCTGAATAAACATGTTGGAGGCATTTAGGGCATGATTTACACAATAATCTTAGTTTAGTCTAAATATAAGTAGGTATGAAAGCATTAAAAGTAGGATTTTTATTTGCTTCAAGGATAAAGCTGTACAGGGTCCCTGACTTCTGGTGAAGGCGTGTTTTTCACTTCGCCTTGAATTGGATGTTGCTTTTTCTCACTCAGACCCAGAGCAGAATAGAAATCCCTCCCCACCACAGCAGGTCAGCTCCAAGTAGAGAGCGAGGAAGAGAGCACTTTGCAAAAAGAAAACAAGGCTATTTCTGGAAAGTATGTTATTGGTGACAGCATTTTCCAGAATATATTAGGAAAAGAGAAAGAAAAAACTCTTCAGATCTTTTAAATTAAGATAAAAAATCCTTAGAACTCAATCCCTCTACAGTCTGCCTCCACCCAAAAGAGAGAGAGAAAAAAAAAAACAAAAACAGTTATAAGGACTCTTCAAGTCTGAACTCTTGCCAATAAGGAGAAACTAAGAATTTTTTTTTTTTTGCTATTAGTATAAAATATAAGATTTGAGGGGATGCCTGTGCCTCGTAAGATGGTATGGAGTTATTAGGACTCTTGGCTAGAGAAAAAGGCTCAGGATAATCAAGAGAACCAGATAATGGGACAGGGGAGGACGACTCAGAAGGTTGAAGTCAGGAGCATGCGTGTTAGTCATCCACACGTAGCTAAGACAGAGTTAGCAAGCACATTACACATGTGCTAACATATGCTCTCCTGCATCCGTAGCAGGCGTTGATGATCGGATAGGGCATTTGCTTCCTGTTGAACTCCAGCGTGCCTCAACAGTTGTCCTGAGCTGTATATTGGAGGTTGCCATTTCTTTTTTTTTTCTTTTTGACTCAAAAAAAATTTTTTTAAATTTTTTTCAGTAATCCAAGATTCACTGTTTATGCACCACACCCAGTGTTCCATGCAGTACCATTTCTAATCTACCTAGGAGGGTTGGCCTGTGAGAAGCAACTACTTTGCTTTCATGAGGTTAAGGGGTTTAACAATTAGAAGAAACTAAGAGTTAATAGCAAAATTATATCACATGTGTATGTTGTGTGTGTGTGGTTATTTGAAGCAGACTTACTATTCTCATTTCACTGAACACATTCAGTCACTGTCCATCAATATCTGTCTTTATAAAGTTTTGCATTAAATAGCTTCTTCGGGGATTGTTAGAGATGGATCTCTGGATTAGGGTGAGCCTTCCTCACAATTGAGTAAAGGTTCTGGTTTCTGTACTCTGTATAGTATGCTGCCTTGATAAGGCTTATTCCTGCTCTGTTGTACAACCTTATGCATGAACTCTTCACAGTTTGTTTGCTCTCTGTTTCAGAATGACTTGTTTTCAGTCCTCTTATGCCGTGACTATGTTAAATTCTCCATTCTTGATTTTAACAAGTATGTGTCAAAACACAGTCATCAGCCCCCCAGTATCTTGGGGGCAGAAAGCCGTGGTGGGCTGGAGTGTGAGATGTGGGGTTTAGGCGTCAGGTGGTTTGGACTCCCATTTAGGCGACCCACTAGAGCAGGGTTGTGATTTGGTGAGGTGATTAGGACCAGGAAAGGAGGACACATGTGACCTCATGTTTTAGGGCAGTGATTCTCAACCACAGAGAGCTCTTACAAAAAATACCAAATTGTGCTCTAACTTCCATCCTGAGATTTTGATTTAATTGGTTTTGTATAACTCCTAGGCCAAGATATGTTTTAGAAGCTCCCTAGGTATTTATTATGCATCTAATGTAGAAAACCATTGTCATAGGGGGTTAAGTTTTGTTTAAGTCAAGGGGTCATAACTGGCAGATGACTGGTTATTTATTAGGTGTTGTTTCCAGAAGTAGGCTCAGTGGTAGCCACGAAAACCAGACAAGTCTGCATCGTCCCATAGGGAGCATCAATTTGCTTCCAACAGCCCTTTATCACATTAGCCCTGTTTTTCTACAGTGGGTAAATCCCCAGGGCTACTCCAATTTCTTATTATGGAAGAGTCATATTTTCCAGCTAAGGGTCATCTTGGACTATCTTTTGGTATGGTATTTGCAAGTGTGGTATCCTCCCTCCCCACACACCATTTTTTTTTTCATTTGGGGGTATAGAGTCAGCTTCATTGATCCAGAAGTATGTGATATTGCTATAATTCTACAGATCTCTTATATGAACCTAAATGAAACTATAGGATTAAACAACATATTTATGGCATCTGGAAGAAGAAATGGATAAAAATGGCTAATTAAATGGATATACTTTGGCAACAGAAATATTTTATCAACAGAAATAGAAAATTAGATAGCGTGAGAAGAACCGTGAAAATAAGAAGACCTCAGTGACTGTGAAAGGGTTGAATTCTCAATTATTCAATGGATTTTTTTTTTGTTCCTGTGGAGAAACTACCTATACACCTACCTATTCAAATTGTTTATTAAAATTTTCTTCAATACTTTCTGCTGAGATTTCTGAGTAATTCAGGTAATTCCTGCCTTTAAAAATAATAAAGTAAACCTTAGCAAATGTAACAATTTTGTTACGATTTAAGAATTCCGATGTCGAATTCAAAATAAACTTGGACAATGCATTAATGCTTCAGTCTGTTCTCACCTCCCAGGAAATGTCTGCTCTAGACACAAATGGAAGCTGCATACATCATGCCAACTCAGAAGAGAACAAAGGAATTTGTCAAGAGATAATGTCAGATTCTTCAGACATATTCCAGTTGATTATTGCATTTGGAAGATTTCTAGACATTTGTTGATCTAAAGAAGGTGAGCTGAGGCTAATCCATAATTTATCAATTCCACTGAAAAACTATCAAAAGCACATTTGTCCATAACTAGGTATGCTTTTTTGTGTGAGAAAATAGATCAGTAATTAGATCTTATGGAAAAGGCCCTCTTCTGACAATAAAAGATTTTACCTTTGATTTGTTACTGCTATAACTAGATAATCATTTTTAATATTCAAAGATCTATGCCTATGGGAAAAAAAACCCATCAGGATTAATATTTGATCTCCAGCTCTTTGATTAATTCTAATTTTGATTGTTGAAAATATATATGTTGATTATTGAAAATTTATTTATGGAGAATATTATCAGTAGAATTAGTAAAGAGACTTCTAATACATGGGTTTTATGTGCCATTTTCGTTCTGCTTTTTTGCTGTGTTACAAAGAGCTAAATTCCATGGTAACACAGCAGTATGTTAGTTTAACCATGGAGAGCTTTATATAATAAGCTTTGCACATAATTGACTATTCATGGCATTACATGCAATCTCATCAAAAACAGGAAGAAACAAAGTACATATGGAAACAGCTGAATTATTAAGACACTGATTTTAATTGTTGCTTATAAGTAGTTTTTTAGGTTGGAATGTGTACCTTTGAGGAAACAATGTAATATTTGAAGTTCTTACAGACAACTAAATTTCTTGACAGGAGAATTCTGTGTATTTCTAAACTACGGTCAGTTGAGATGTTGTTTTATCACATTTGTTGTTACATCTTAGCAGGTGGGGTTATTAATGCTGTTGCTCTTCTCCCAGACACATAGATTTCAGACACAGGTATCTTTGACTCAGCCTTACTTTCCTCCATTTCGTCTCTTTTCCTCATTGCAAAGCATCTATGCAGCATGTTTAATCTTTCTAATTCATGGTTCCCAATATAACACCCGCTCAGAAACCATTAATGCTTCCACAGTGCATACTGAATTTTAAGTTAAGTCTCTATTGCTCTTACATGACAGTTGTACTACCAAAAAACCATTTTTCAAATATTGCATCATAAAACCAACTGTTTAAATGGGTGTGGGGGGGTAGTGACACATGAGAGATGGAGGAAATAATACCAGATCAGTAATAACCAAATTATATTTTTCGGGAGTTTCAATAATAAAGATCTTTAAAATGGCCATAGTAATCTTTTGTGAAAAGTGAAAGTAATAAACTGGTTGATCAGAACTGCCTAAAATAAACTGAAACATCCCTGGAAAAATTCTGAAGAGCATGTAAGATCAGACAAGAATCAATAAACTCTGTACAATCAAAATGTGTGCTAGTGCTGTTTACAACCTCCAGCAGGATCCAGAAAAAAGAACGCCAGCTGAGTGTCCATTGACTGCACACCAAGCAGGTGTGAGTTCCTGCACTGTTTACTCGATAGCGTTTTTCTACTGTGCAAGGTGCTTCTTCCCAATCATGGTAATATTATATCCAACCGCTGCTGGAGTTGTGCCAGTCTTGCTCCTTAATTATTCAATCATGTTCTTTCCAATTCATGTTACAAAGACTCACGCAGTAGGAGAAATGCCTGTACAAATTCTTCAGACTAGGAGGCAGGTGAGGACCCCACCGTCAAGGCTTCATCTACTTAGCTGCTTGCTCAGTAGATAATATAGCGTAATGGTTAGGGATGTGGGCTTGATGATCACTCTACCTCTGTTCAAATTTCAGCTCCTGTACTTGTGAGCTGTGCTCTCCGAGGCAAGTTATGGGAACACTTTGTGCCTTAATTTCTTCATCTGTAAAATGGTGGTGATGCTGATATTGTTACCCCCATTATGTTATTGGGAAAATCAGACCAGAGTTACTAGATCTAGGGATGTAGAGTATGGACCATACTCAGCATGCCATTCTCCAACAGTGGGGAGGGCCTTTACACTCTCAGGCCTTTGGATGGCCATCTCTTAACACAGGCCTCTTCGCTTATGTTGTTCCCTCTGATAAACGTGCAATTTCATTCGTGTTGTTTTATCCTGCTAAAACTTACTACTCCCATAGGTCTATTTCTGATACGTGTCTTTTATGATCTTTTTAAATGGATGGAATTTTCCTTCCCTTTGTGTCTGTTGTACATCCTTTCCCCCGAGACTTAAGTGCTGAAATTGAAAACCTTCCAAGTGATTGATTATATATGTATGATTTACACATCTATTTGTGGTCACCGCTATGTCAAAGCTGTCATTTGTGGCTCCTGCAGGTGCTAGCGAACCCTGAAATCCAGGACTGTTCCTGTATGCCTTGTGATTTTGCTAGATTAGATGTGTGTGTTCCAGTTTGCAGTATATAATTATGTTTGTGGACAGGTTACCCAGTCTTTAGAGACTCTTAATCTCAGGAAAGAAGCTGAGGGTTGCTGAAGGGTTGGGGGGAGGGATGGGGCCGCTGGATGATGGACATTGGGGAGGATTTGTGCTATGGTGAGCACTGTGAAATGTGTTAAGCCTGATGAATCACAGACCTGTACCCCTGGGGCAAATAATATATGTTAATAAAAATAAAAATACATAAAAAAAGAAAAAAGTGCAGGGAAAAAATGCTATATAAACTCACACCATGGGAATAAACACCTCTTTATGCAAAAAAAAAAAAAAAAAAAAAAAAAAAAAAAAAAAAACCCCNAAGAAAACAAAAAACCCCGAACCAGTCATCTGAGTGCATGTTAATGCCATACTGATGCTGTCGTGGTACGCTCACTTGATGGTTCTTTGGGTAGGTTTTGCCATCCTGTTGTCTAAAGTGAATGTAATGGCTGAGCCAAATAACTGCAGAGGACGATTTATAAATACCTTTTATTTGAAAAAAAAAATGCAGGTGAAGGCTAAAAGAAAACCCCAAACCTCCACCCACCCAGACGAGGCCTTGGCTCTAGCATTTTGCATCCTGCATGGTGTTCAAAAGAATACTTCCTGATAGAGGGAATTGGTTGAAGGAGTCAGCTCTCCCATTGCAAGGAATGAATGAATATATATATATATATACATATATATATATATATATATGTATATATATATATACACACACATACATATACACACACATATATATATATTTATAAATCCCCCTTTTCCCTTCCTATAATAATCAGTTTTTAATTTATTAGTTTAACATGCAGCAAAATTTCACATTCTATTTTGGAGTGATGAGAGACCAGTCAGAGTAGAGAAGGATGAGAGATGCTTCCCGATTTTGCACTGTGGTCCTTTGATAAGGACACTTCAGGGTTTACTCAATTAAGGGGTAGTCAGGTGATTCCAGACCTGCTGCTGAATAATGATGAGATAATATTTAGAAATATGTGTCTTTGTTTATCTCTGTAACCACAGGTATGTGCCTGAGGTTCCCAACAAGTGACTAATTATCTCTGCATTTTCAGTGGTCCGGCGGCTGGCACGGACAGCCTCAGAATAAGCAAGCTTCACTTTTAGGACCCATCTGGACTCTCGGCCACTCGTGGTGGGTGATGCTAGTTATAGAAATCAGTTTCTCGGAGCCTGTGCAAACCTCCTGATTTTGTTTCAAATTTACTTTCTTTCCCATGACGTCATTTAGAGATAGCAAAATAGCCAACCTTATTTTTCTCTATGCTTGTCCGAACTATAAGCTGGATAACTCTTCTTAACATACTTTTGCATTTTCTACAAATGTCATTTTGAATAATATTAAACTCTTTGGTTATTAATGTTGTATAGTACCTGATGCAGTCTAAGCGGTTTAAAAAGTGAAAGAAATTTTATCTGCAGGAGATTTATTTTGCTTTAACTAGGGAGCCCAGGATTCAAGTCAAGGTATCAAAGGTGTTGTTTGAAACCTGTTGGGGATGGTCATTACTTATAATTATAAATTTCAAAATAGAGTTAATTCTTTCACAGAAACTTGTTTTTGTTGTAGTAATTTTAAACATAAGCAATTAATATTACTATCTAGGCTTGTGTAGGATTTGCTCTTTAAACATATGTTTTTTGTAATTGTTGACATATAGTATTTTATGTGTGCATACTGGTCAATAGATCTAAATAATTTTAGCCATGTTGAGCTGTATGTGTGTGTATTTATATACATTTAATAAAATATAATTTTTAAATGCATGATTTTATATATAATTATTTCATATAGTTGATGCATTTTATTTTATGGTAGCAGATGATATATAAATATAGATATATAGCTATAGATATGTATTGAATAGATTTTCCATAGTCTGGTGCTTTTTATGCCTTTGGAGTTGTGAGAATTTAGTCTTTATTCATGAGCTATATTCTAGAAACTATTAAGAAAATATAAGAAATTTTAAGAACAACTTATTTTTATCCTAGAGGTTTTCCTATTATATTTAAACTTTGCTTTTAATGCATGTTCTTACCTATTCCTTGTAGGACACAGTCGTGTCCTATTAAGTAAAGTGCTATTGGTCTTACTAAAGGGATCCATCCTAAAATATGCCCATGGAAAGCTGCCATGAGACAGGGTACTAAGAGTTGATCTTAATGTTTAGGTCTTCTCCCAGTGCTATGGAAGAATGTATAGCTACAGAAAAGAAAAAAAAAATCAAATTATAGGTGCCATAGAAAACAAGAGTATTGGGGTGAATCTAAACTATCATCTGAAGACAAAAGCAAGCCCAGGAACTGGAAGAAAAATTATGTAGTTGGAAGCTATGGAGGTGAGAAGCATACTGGATTGTGGGATTAGGACTGGTGTTGAAGACAATGCCAGGGCATTAGAAGCTCACTCTCGTGTGGCCTAGGTGCCCAACACAGTGCTGGGTGGCCCTAGTCACTTTAGTCATGTACAAGGAATGTGTGTGATAAAGAAATTGATGGCTACCTTTGCAAAATTTGCTAAGTTTGAACATGAGTTCTAATTTAATTTTTGTTGACTGTTTTTAATAGCAGCTAACTTTTTATGGCTTCAATTACTGCCTCAGTTCTTTTCCAAATAGTTTTCAAAAGTCTACTTCTTCAGCTACAGAACCTGCCTCATTTCCAAATAACCAATGTAAACATCTTCCCTTGGATATCATTTTGTTGCCTCAAAATAACAGATATGAATTTGTATTTACTGTCTTCCCCTGAATTGGATTTTCCTTATAAAATAATTTTGTTATTTTGTTGGCGGCATCCAGAGACTCCATGTACCCATTCTCAAAATGTTGAATTTCACTTTTATTTTTCCCCTTCCTTTAAACTTAGACCTTGAGTTAAGTTAGAAAGCTGTTGGAAGCAAGACAAAGTTTAGTTGACTGGACATATTACCCATTCTATTTTTGTATACTTCCGACTTATGTACAGCATTTATATGGACAAGAAGCAGCTGGGCCTAAGCCTCCTTCATTGCCCTGGAGGGTCTCCTATAATGATTTCTAGTGATATTTTCTAGGGATTTTATATAGAGTAGAAAATTAGAGGTGCAACTCTATTGTTAAGAGCAATAATCTGTGTACATCAAAACAATGCAAACTGTGTCCAATACATCAGGCAAATATAAATATGGGGAATGTGATTTTATTAAATTACCACAAGTTCTGGGCCATATTTTTTCAATTCTAAAAAATTCAATTTACTTTTAATTTTAATGTTCTGAAATTGGGAAGCATCTTTCAATTGATGTCAAAATATAATTGATGTCAAAAGAAACCTATATGCCTTTGGGCAGTGAAATAAATTACAAAGTCATTGTCATTTCTGAGCTCATAGTATCATGGCCAAGAATTAAAGGCATCTGTTCATCTGACTGCCGTTTCATCAGACTGCCACATAAGAAGAGTTATTTGCCTCGGTACCACCAGAGCTGGTTGAATTTTAAATTTAGATCTGTATATGTTATTTGAAATGTCCTCAGGGGGATAATATAAATACACACACACACACACACACACACACACACACACACACACACACTCTTTGGGAGCATTAGAATGAAAAGTTACTATGAACCCAGATGATCACTTGTCTTTTGCCATCCAGTATAATTCAAGACAATAGTATTGCCAAAACTCTTGGAATTGATTATAGGCTTTTCAGAACCAGACAAGATTTGGGATACCAATTTTGAGTCCTGAGGACTATCATTCATATAAATAAGAGCGATATGAAAACAGAGCTAGTAACTAAGAGTTTAACCAAATAGTGAATGGAGAAGGAACTGTAGGATTATCTGATGTGTGTCACAATTATACTGCTATTCCTAAAAGGTACTGAAGAGATTAGGATCAGGTGCACCGGTAATCCCTGTGATGCTATGCTGAACCTCTGATCACCGCAAAATTTATCAGAACAATCTTTGGACTTAGAATGTGTCATGATTGATATGGTAATATTGATGAACAATGTGGCATGGAATTTTGCAGATTAAGTGTACGCTATTGTTGGGTAGTTTTTAAAATTTTTAAATTTTTTTATCCTTTAAGATTTTATTTATTTATTTGAGAGAGAGCAAGCACGAGT
Organism: Ailurus styani; assembly: GCA_002007465.1. NCBI lineage: Eukaryota > Metazoa > Chordata > Mammalia > Carnivora > Ailuridae > Ailurus > Ailurus styani. The sequence continues at coordinate 3,800,015 of LNAC01000065.1, forward strand.
GGGGGAGAGGGGCAGGAAGAGAGGGAGAAGCAGACTCCCCACTGAGCAGGGAGCCTGATGCGGGGCTTGATCCCAGGACCCTGGAATCATAACCTGAGCCAAAGGCAGATGCTTAACCATCTGAGCCACACGAGTGCCCTTCTTGGGTGGTTTTTAAATGTGTACTTTTTAATATAACATCTTCTCTTGAAATTCTACTCCTAAATTGATATGCCTAAAATCAATACTATTTTAGGATTAAGGAAATTGTGGCAAATTAATGGTGTCATTGAAAAGATGGAGGCTGCCATGCAACCTCATTCGCATTAATCTTAGGTTGTAACTTTTTATTCTAAATTATTCGTATTTGTATCCATTCTCTTCCATACCCAGCAGGAACTTTACTGAGGGAAGAAACTGTGAGTGCAATTAGGTGCTGTACATTCTTGGTGGCCTGCAGAAATTAGGAGGAGGTGAAAGAGCAACAAAACAAGAGGCAAAGTAAGAGCTCAGAGGAGATGTTGTGTCAGAAGCCAGGAGCAAGTGCTGGCCGGCCTCTCCTGACTCTCTTGACCCTGATGGGCAAACCTCCAGCATTTCCACGTATCTATTCAATATTCTGTCTTTCACAGTCTCCACACATTAGGAAGTAACTGCTTTAGGTTTACACTTAGTTTTAAATGGGAATGCAAAAATAAACTGGATATAATCTAAGGGGAGGGTTTGTGTCAAAGATGTGTGTATAATGAGAATATACCTGGTGCAACGTAGACACAGAGGAAATTACGAGTTTAAGAGGAGTTCTAGTTTTCCACATGCAAAATAACACTAAAAATGCTGGTGTGTTCAGAATAATGGCAAGTAGTTTATTTTCATGCCTTCAAATAATGTCATTTTACTTTTTGAGAATTTTAATAAAAAAGTAGGTGTTTGTGTATCATGGATGCCCAGAAAAGTAGACATTGCGGTTCAAATCCCTTCACTTTGATTTATGAATCCTCAGTTTATTTGGATGCCATGTCACAGAGTACAGCTAATAAAAGCATGAACATTTGTCTCTGAGCAAGTTTGATTTGAGGTGAATAACATTAAACAACAGCCTATTGACAAGCAATTAAACACCACTTCTCCCAGCACTGCTGTGAATTATGGTGGTCCTAACTAATGGAAGCATCCTTATGCTTTAGAATTCCAATATAATCTAAGATGAGAAGAACCTTTAATTAGATTTTCAATAGAATCCACGAAGACCCACTGCTCATCATCTCGACTGCTTATCTGCATCGACTGAGGCCAAAACAAAACAAAGATAAATAGCAGAATTCATTAACAATCCATTTACTTCCACTGCAGCTTCCAATTGAATGGACATTACTCATGCCTACTGCCGTCTCCTCAGGGAATATCACATGGCATTCCCCAGACCCAGCGCTGTGTCTCTTAACTTGAACTTTAGAGTAATTCAGTCAACTCTTCTGCACCACGGAGTCACCTCACTGAAGCAAAAAGAAATAAGGTGGTTTTCTAATTCCATTTACACTTAAAATGTTTATTTGAAGAACAAGAAGTACACAAAGAACCAGGAGGAAATTGTGTGCCCTTTTCAGCAACAGAAAAGAAAGGTAACTCCCCAAATGCCCAACGGAAAAAGTCACAGGAGATACTTGCATCATCCCAGATCATACTCTGGTCTGCCTGGAAGAACATTTACAAAAGAAAGGTGACCGTAATACTCTCCTGCAAGTGAAGAAGCTATTTTTTTCACCGTGTAGATTTGATGATACATGAAATACAGGCACTGAGCGAGCACTTATTGTCTGTAAAATGTCCTCTGAGGAAGTGTTCACTGAATGAACATACTGCCCGGGACGAGTATGAGTGTGTTTAATTAGCAGCCGCCTTCCAAGAAAGCCTTGTCACTCGTTCGCAGGCCTTAGTCCCCCTCTCCATCCCCACCCTTCATCCTAGTGCATCAGCACAGGTATTCTTTTTTTTTTTTTAAGATTTTATTTATTCATTTGACACAGAGAAAGAGATCACAAGTAGGCAGAGAGACAGGCAGAGAGAGAGGGGGAAGCAGGCTTCCTGCTGAGCAGAGAGCCCGATGCGGGCCTTGATCCCAGGACCCTGAGATCATGACCTGAGCCGAAGGCAGAGGCTTTAACCCACTGAGCCACCCCGGTGCCCCAGTACAGGTATTCTTGTGTTGCATTGCACCACAGTTTGTGAAATTTTAACAAGCAGCATTTGCTGTCAGTTAAGGCAATGTTTTATTCACATGTGCCAACCCCTGAAGAACTGCTTTAAATTAGCTCACAAAGAAATGAATCCGTTTTTAAAAAAATCTGTTTCTTCATTGCCTGTGCCTTTCACATAATTCCAATTGCCATGCCTATTACATTTTTAAATCATATAAAATTTTGAGGGCAAAGGATTTCATCACAGTGGGATGTGGGTTAGCCACTTTGAAATGATGCTTATACTGTCTGAATTATACCTGGTCATCCAAGAAGAAACTAATAATGATTAGATCAGAAACAGACAGAAACCAGGTTGCTAAGGAAAGACAAAAGGAAATTAACTCTGTAATTAGGTAACCAAGGTTTTTGTCTACATAATGCCAAATAGCTAATTTAATATGTTGAATGAGTGAGACTGGTTTTTATTATGTAAGGAAAACAAGGGACTGATTCCCTGATGCTTTTGTTCTTCAATTAGTCATGGTGGCATTATATACACATAACTTAAATATGTTTCAAGTGGCTTTTTCTTTGTATCTCAGGCAACATTTCCTAATGAGTCTGCCAAAAGAGAAAACAAATTTTCTCTTTAGCTACAAAGCAATTTCTATATTCAGAAAGAAGTTTGATCATTCTGGTTGAGTTTAACAGTAATGTTGGCCCACAAAATAATTTGAGTGGTGTGGGCCTATGTGTGTGTGTGTGTGTGTGTGTGTGTGTGTGTGTGTGTGTGTGTGTTTTACTTACCAACATTGATGTGGTTTGCCCAGAGCAAATCAGCTCTTTAAAAAGTCTATTTAAATATGTTTATACATTTTAGTTAAGAAATGCTGACAAGGTAGATAAATAACCAGAATTTTGGATCCAGGGCTTATCCTAGAAAATTCTTATCCCTTTGGATTCCATTGCACCCTCACCCCTGGTTTATCTCTGAACTTCCCGTGGGACTTCTAAAGCCGAGCATGGGGTCTTCCCTTAGTTCTAAAAAAAAACTCAGTCATTATTGCTTCAAGTATTGCTTCTCCCTTATTATCTCTGTTTTTCTGGGACTCCAATTAGGCATATGCTAGGCCCTCATTCATGCATGTTCTCCTTATGTCTTAACCTCTCAGGTTTTCTATCACTTTATCTCTCTTTGCTGCATTCTGAGTATTTTTTTTAGTTAATTAGCTCTTTTTTTGCACCTGTATTGGTTGAAGCTGCTATTAAATCTATCCATTCAAGATTATTTTACATCGGGCACCTGGGTGGCTCAGTGGGTTAAAGCCTCTGCCTTCGGCTCAGGTCATGATCTCAGGGTCCTGGGATCGAGGCCCATATTGGGTTCTCTGCTCAGCAGGGAGCCTGCTTTCCCCCCCCCTCTCTGCCTGCCTCTCTGCCTACTTGTGATCTCTCTCTCTGTGTCAAATAAATAAATAAAATCTTTAAAAAAAAAGATTATTTTACATCTTCAGTTTTTATTTTCATCTAATAAATGTACATTTTAAAAAATCAATTGTTTCTACTAACTATGGAAAAAAGCAGTTCCTAGCAGTTCCTTCTTATTTNTATTTTACATCTTCAGTTTTTATTTTCATCTAATAAATGTACATTTAAAAAAATCAATTGTTTCTACTAACTATGGAAAAAAGCAGTTCCTAGCAGTTCCTTCTTATTTCCTATTCTCAAGAACAATTATTTTTGCTTTCTTATCTGATTATTTTGGCATTTCTCTGGGTAGTTCCAAATAATAGGTTATAATGCTTCCTTATCATTGGATAGTTTAGGGATTATTTATTGGCTTCTTAGGATACAAGTTGAGAATTTAGCTATTAAAGGCTCCTTACGATGTAGGAGCTCAGATCCTTCAGGGAAATATTCTGGAGTTAATTCTTTGATGATTACCTCCCCTCAGTTTTCTCTGTTCTCTCTTTTTAGAACTCCTGTTACATAGATGTTACATCTTCTCGATTGGTTTTCTAATATATATACATATATATTCTTTTTGCTTCGATATTTCTTTGACTACATCTTTCAGCACTTCTATAAATTTTCTTATTTCTGCTCTATTTTTAATCACTGAGAGCTTCCTTTTATTCTCCTAAGCATTTCTTTATATTGCATCATATTCTTATTTTCGGATTTATCATCTTTCCTATTTACTTAAGGATATTAATTATTAGGTTAATGAGTTTTCTTTCCTTGCGTCCTCTCTGTTCCATCAGGGTAATCCTTCCCCTCTGCCTCTCTGTTAGAGGCTTCCCCAAGATGTGTGCTAATTTTTGGGTGAAGGATGATGAAAGCTTCTGAGAACTATTGTCTGTAAGTTTCATTGGAAGGTCATGTGGTTTTGTTTGTGAAACTTCTGATGTAATAATCTTAGGTCTTTCATTTAAGGGTTTTAGATTTCCCAGATTTCTTTGGAGGGTAAAGACCTAATTACCAGCAAGCATTCTGGGAGCCATGTAGGGTGAGAGGTTTAGGGTTTAGGGTGAGAAATGGGGAAGGAGTTTGGGAAGGGGCATCTTAATTTCTTAAATTTTTGTTTTGATTTTATTTTATTTTTTAAACACTGTCCTACCTTCAACTCCGTCTGATATCTCAAAATAAGAGACTCAACAGTCTTAGAAATGAAAGCACCTGTGTGAAACAAGGAAGGAAATCTGGAGAATCTAATTAACTTCTTAATATATCTCAACACATCCTCCTTTTCCTACATTTCCAGCAATATCCCATTTCCATGGGTAACTGGTACAGCCAGGTTTTTTGAGCCTTTGGGGAATTCTAAAGTATGAAATCAGTTGAATTCTCTGCTCTTCCCATTTCCAGTTTAGAAGTCAGCTTTCTTGGCTCCCCTCCATCTGTTACTACTTGTCTAGCAATTTTCCAGCTTTTCTCAGATTTTCTAAAATCTTGATACCATTCCTTCTCCTATTCTCACCAGGCTGACTGACCTTGTCTACAGGATTTCAGAACGGAGAGATATGCAGCTAGTCAACTGCCAACTTTATTTGAAATTCGCAAGTAAATTTATTTTATTGTATCTTTAACTTCTAGAAAACCTATTTGACTTTCTTTTGTGCATATGTCTGGTAATTTTCTAGAGTTCTAATCTTTTGTCATATTTCAAAATAGTTTTACTTGTTGAACCATTTTCGTTCTTCTTATTTTATATTCTGTTGCTTGGCAGTCCAGTACATGAAGTATTGTAGACCCGATTCTGCTGTTCTGTCTGCTGCCTGTCAAATAAGTCTATATTTTCCCCTGTACATTTTGTGATTTTTGTTGGTTTTATATTTCTTGGAATTTATCAGTAGGATTTATCTAAGGCCTAGATGAGTGGATTCCTCCAGAGAGGATTGTGCTGTTTTTCCTTATCTTCTGGGGCTGGGGAGCATTTGAAATTAAATTCTCTGCACGAGGGCTTCTGGAAAGCGTAGGTATTGTGCCTAAGGCCTAGCTTGTGCTTATGAATTTTAAGGGAGCTTTTTTTCCTCCTTTTCTCCACTTAGCATCAAAGTTTAAGATGGAAAATTTCCTTCCTGTCTTTTTCGGCAGGGGATAAATTATTTTTGTTTACTCTTATTCTGAGGATGGGATACTTTAGAGAACTGAGCTATATAGGAGTGATTATTATGAATGCCCAAACTGTGCTCGCTCTAGCTTTTTGTCTTCTGTCCCTTGCACCTTGAGAGGATATAAAACCAAGTGCTATGTCACCTGCATTATGCAAATATGTTTGGAGTGAAGATAGCTTCACATAGTCTTCTATGTACTATTTAGATACCCATTTTCATTTTGTTTTAGGTACTGATGATATTTACTTTCTTTCTGTCTTACTGAAGTTCTTAAAAAGATGCCTTGTATGATTTATATATCATTGCAGTTTACTTTCCATTGTAGTGTCAGTCATGGTGTCTGACCTGTTAACATTGCCTTGCATTTGCTGCTTTCTCCCAATGTATCTGGCCTAGAGATTGCATCCTCTCCTCCTCTTGTTATATTCTTGATGTCTGGCAATCTCATCTATGTCCATAGATTCCTTTAACACCCATGTTTTGAAGATTCCCAGATATGTGGCTGTAGTTCATATCTTTAAAATGGAGCTCCAGAACTATATCTCCTAGTATGTCTGGCCCATCTCTATGGGTTCCCTTAAAAATTCCAACAGAAGATTTTGTATTATTAATGTTGGCTGTTTTGTATTTATTTTTCTCCAGAAATGACTTCTCTTTCTGCGTTTTTTATCTTGATAATCTAACCAGTTGTAAAACCCAGAGTCATTGCAGTCTTATGTAATATTCCTACATCTCTTCCTCAACTTACGGGGTCATGTCCCAAGAAACTCATCATAAGTTGAAAATATCATAAGTCAAAAGTATATTTAATATGCCTAATATACTAAACTTCATAGCTTACCTTAACCTATCTTAAATGTGCTCACAATGCACATTACCTTATAGTTGAGCAAAATCATCTAATACAAAACCAATTTTATAATAAAGTGTTGTACATCTCAAATAATTTATTGAATACTGTACTGAAAGTGAAAAACAGAATGGTCATATGGTACAGAATGGTTCTAAGTGTATGAGTTGTTCACCCTTACGATCTTGTGACTGCCTCGGAGCTACGGCTTACTGCCCATCATTACCAGAGAGGATCACATTGAATATCACTAGCCCCCCAAAAATGTCAACATTCCAAATTTGAAATATGGTTTCTACTGAATGTGTATCACTTTTGCACCATTGTAAAGTTGACAAATGCTAAGTTAGGGACCATCTGTACTTCCCTCAACAACACATTCAGTTACTCACTAAGTCTTGTTGAATCTCTCTTCTACTGGCTCTTCTATCCTTTTCATTTGTCTCCATTCCCTTGGCCACTCCTGGAAAGCTGGTTATATTCATTCTCTTGATTGGCCTTCCTTATTTAAATTTCCACTATTTCTTCCTTCAATTTGATAACAGGTGATTATTTGTAAAGTGCAGAACTGATATCACTTCTTTGATTAAAATCCTTTTTATGGCTCTCAATTGTCTCCAAAGAAAAGTCCCAGTTTTTTAGAATGGTACTTAAAATCCTCTTCAATTTGACTTTGACTTGGTTAGTTTCATTTTCTACCAGTTGAATTCTCAGTTCTAGCAATATTAAATTATTAAACACTTCTTCAAATCTACATGTTTTTTTCATACATTCGCATGCTTCTACGTACCTCTACCATACACCTTTTGGAAATTTTCAACAAGGTCCTTTCTCTCCTCTATAACACCATGAACAGTATGTACCTCTATTGGTTCACACGTTGAGCTTTATTATAATAGATAAGTTTTTTCGTCATCAGAATACAAATGACTTAGACCATGCTTTTTTTTTCTTTATATTTCCCATGTAAGTTCTTGACACATAGCTGACACTCAATAAATTTTGAATTTATGAATCAATGAATTTATTGGAAACTTTGGAACAGAACCATGTCTCCAGACTTCCTTTTCATTTTGCCTTTGCTGTGTAATCTGAATCAAATTTAATTTAAAAAAAAGAATCATTTTTTTAATAGAAATGCTTTTCATGTCCTAATAATTTTAAACTCTTTTGGAAACTTCTGATCTCACAATACCATAACCTCAGTGCTGGAAGGGAGCCTAGAGGGTATTTAAACCCCCTTCCCAGAAGGCTGTAAGTTTCTGCACAAATGCTCTAACATGTGTTTTTCCATATTGTATTTGAATAACTTCAGGGATTGTGAAAATCAGGAAGCCATGGGGCCGAAGCTTTCCATCTTTGTAGAATTATAACAAAAGAAAAGATCTCCTTTTATACTAAATTTAATTTTTTCTGTCCACAAGTTTCATACACTGACCTTTGTGAAACCCAAGGGCAAAGCAGGACATATTTAATACCTCTTCCATAAAATAGCCCTTCACGAATTTGAAGACAGCTTATGCTCCCCACCCAAATCTTCTCTATCTCAGCTTGAAATATATAAAATGCTTTCAGGTGACATTTATAGGCTTCTCACTATGATTTCACCATCACCTTTCCTTTTCTATCTATAAGGAATCTCTATTAAAAGGAACTTAAGCTTCTAAGATTGTCTGATTTAAAAAGAATTGAGTTGGATCCTCACATTACTGTTTCTAAACATTTTGATGAAATGTTATTTTATGCATTTTATCCTTATTGCTGTTTTCTTCTTATAAAGCTGCTCATCTTCTTGTTATAAAAAATATTAAAATAACACAGAGTTGTAAGCATAATGTGTATGTTCCATAACTCTACCTTTCAGGCTTTATAATTTTTAATCATTTGTTATATAGGTTTTCCATATTTTAATATTCATATAATATACCTATTATATATGCACATAGTATATATAATATAACCAAAATATTATAAAAATTAGATTATGCTGTGTGTATAGCATTTTATAACTTACTCCTCTCATTTAACATGATGTTTGCACATTTGTTATATATTTTGGTTTATTTTGCATATCCATACTCATAATACTAGTTGATTTCATGTAAAAGCTGCAAAATGTACTACTCTTTACATCTACCACCATTTATTTAACTAATTTATTGATGTTATTTCCAATTACTGGAATCATAAGCAATTCAATAAAAGTTACTAGGCATTTGCAATATGCGCAGTGTTATGCCAGCCACTGGAGCTAAGAAGATAAATACAATAATCGCTGTCTCCAGGGAGTTCACAATCTAGTGTAATAGAGCAATGAATCCATAACCATAATACAAGCGCTATCTCAAGAACATACACAGACACACAGACACACAGGCACTTGGAGTATTCAGGTAGAAGTTGCATAAAGAAGGCAATACTCATGTTGTATATTGAAACGTAAGTAAGACTTCATCATAGAGGAAAGGTATTATTTCTAGTTGCTGGGAGCAACATATTTAAAGTCATATTGCTATGCAAAATTATGGTATATTTGAGGAACTGCAAGTTAGTTCAAGGTATTATACATGGCAGAACCATTTAAAAGATGACTGATGAAGTAGGCCAGGTATATCTAATGACGGACCTGTTTTACCATGTCACCAACTTTGGATCTTACCCAGTTGGTAATACAGAGCTACATTAGTTCAATGGAGAGAGCTAGGAAAGGTGTAATAGGCAGCAGTTCCAGATGGGAATATGTCTTCTTCAAGCAAAATTCTGTAAGCAATGATGTTTTGCCTGATTTTTCATACTTGGGCAGAACAGATGACATTTGCTCCCTGATACTATCCCTTTGGACTTTATCACTGCAGAGCCCTCCAGTCCTCCTTCCAACTGCATGAGAGATACCTTCTGAAGCCAGAGACCATTCTGCCCAAGGTCATAGTGAAGGCGTGTTAGAAAAATTAATGCTCCAAACCCCTAAGCCTTTCTCAACCAATTACCAATGGGAGTTGGTCTATAAATCCTCTCGTTCTTTGCCCCTGGTGTGGGCTAATTCTGAGACGCATCTTCAGCACTTAACATGGAGAGTTGCCTAGTGGCATTAAGCCCCAGGGTCATAGAGGTCACTGGCCTGACAGCAAACCCTTTATTGCCCACCTTCCCTTTCCTGTCTCACTTCTCTGCTTCCACACCTAGGGGCCCCTTTCTAAGATCACCTCCTAAATAAATCATGTTCACTTGAATTCTAGTTTCAGGGTCTCTTTCTTAGGGAACTCAAACAAGGCATTTATGAATAAAATCTTGGCCCAAATAGTCTAGACTATCTACCAGTTCGGTCACCTACTTACTTACCTGGAACCATACCAAGAAAACCTTTTACTTGTTATTGTGTTCCAGGCCTGAAAATAAATGGCTTAATAGAAAATGACTGTTCCTGGGCACCTGGGTGGCTCAGTCTGTTAAGCATCTGCCTTTGGCTCAGGTCATGATCCCAGGGTCCTGGGATTGAGTACCGCATCTGGATCCTTGCTCAGTGGGGAGCATGCTTCTTTCTCTCCCTCTGTGGCTCCCCCTTCTTGTGTTCTTTCACTCTCTCTCTCAAATAAATAAATAAAATCTTCAAAAAAATCTCAATCTCCTTTCCTTGAACTTAAATAAATAAATTATTAATTAAATAAATGAATGAAAAGGGAAAGAAACTGTTCCAGTCTTGGATATTCTGATTTCAAGGGATAGAATCCCCTCAAAGAAGCAAAATAAGAGAATCTCAAGAAACCAAGTTTAGCTGGTTTTCAGTTTACTTAAACTGAAATCATGCAGCATCTTTTCTTGCATTCTGTTTTATTTTGTGCCTGACTTGTCTTTCATTTATTTTAGCACATTGCTTCCCTTTTCTTTGCTGAAGCTTGACTTCCAAAATGAAAATCTTAGAATTGGCATCCTGTTTATGCTGGTTTACACATAGTACTTGACTAAAATGGCACATACTCTGGCCCTAAGCATCCAGGATATTGTATCTCTAGAGACTAAATCAATCTATTGGTTCTGTTTTAAAAATTAACTTAGTTTAATAGCTTACTGAGGTCTAGTTGACACATGCTGAACTGTACATATTTAAAAAGTACAACTTGATAAAATTTCATATATTTGTGCGCCAATAAAACTACCACCACTATCAAGATGATGAACACATGTTTTACTGTTAAAAGTCCCTCATAGCCCTTCCTAGAGGAGAACATAGGCAGCAACCTTTGTGACCTTGGTCACAGTAACTTCTGGCTAGACAGGTCTTCAAAGGCAAGGGAAACAAAAGCAAAAATGAACTTTGGGATTACATCAAGATAAATGCACAGTAAAGGAAACAGTCAACAAAACTAAAAGGCAACTGACAGAATGGGAGAAGATATTTGCAAATGGCTTACCAGATAAAGGGCTTAATGTCCAAAATTTATAAAGAACTTATCAAACTCAACACCCAAAAACCAAAAAAAATCCATTCAAGAAATGGGCAGAAGACATGACCAGGTATTTCTCCAAAGATGACATAAAAATGTCCAACAGACACATGAAAAAATGCTCCACATCTCTTGGCATCAGAGAAATACAAATTAAAACCACAATGAGATACCACATCACACCAGTCAGAATGGCTGAATTTAACAAGTCAGAAAACAATAGATGTTGAGGATGCCGAGAAAGGGGAACCCTCTTACCCTGTTAGTGGGAAAGCGAACTGGTTCAGCCACTCTGGAAAACAGTATGGAGGTTCCTCAAGACATTAAAAATAGAACTACCCTACAAAGCAATTGCACTAGTAGGTATTTATCCAAAGGCTCCAAATATAGTGATTCAAAGGGGTACATGCACCAAATGTTTATAGCAGCATCTCCACAATAGTCAAACTATGGAAAGAGCAGAGATGTCCATTGACAGATGAAGGGATAAAGAAGAGATGGAACACACACACACACACACACACACACACACACACACACAATGGAATATTACTCAGCCATTAAAAAGAATGAAATCTTGCATTTGCAATGATGTGGATGGAGCTAGAGGGTATTATGCTAAGTGAAATAGGTCAGAGAAAAACAAAGGTCATATGATTTCACTCGTATGTGGAATATAAGAAACAAAATAGATGAAGATAGGGGAAGGGAAGGAATAATAAGATGAAAACAGAAAGGGAGACAAACCATAAGAGACTCTTAACTATAGGAAACAAACAGGGTTGCTGGAGGGGAGGGGTGGGGCGGATAGAATAACTGGGAGACGGGGGCAATTAAGGAGGCCACTTGAAGTAATGAGCACCAGGTGTTATATGCAACTGATGAGTCACTAAATTCTATCTCTGAAACTAATAATACAGTGTGTTAATTAAATGAATTTAAATAAAACAAATTTTTGAAAAGTTCCTCATATCCCTTTGTAATCTCTTGCTTCCAAACTTTGCCTCTCCTAGTCCCTGTCCTCAGGCAACACCTGATCTCTTCTTAGTATAGATGAGTTTGTATTTGCTCCAATTTTATGTAAGTGGAGTCATATAGTATATACTCTTTTTTGCCTGGTTCTTTCATTTTGTGTGATTATTTTGCTATTTACCCATATTATGTGCATTGATAATTTATGTATTTTAATTGCTAAGTAATATTATATTTTATAAATATGCCATGATTTTTTATTCATTCACATTTCAGCTGTTGGACCTTGGGGACTTTTGGATTAGTTCCAGCTTGGGATAATTAAAGGTAATGCTACTCTGCACATTCATGTATAAGTCTTTTTATGGGCCTACCTATATTTAATTTGACTTGGGCAAATACCAGGAATGGAATAACTGGGTTATATGGTAGGTGTACCTTTAAGTTTTTAAGAATCTACCGAACTTTTTTTCAAAGCAGTCATAGCATTTAACATTCCCACATGTAGTATGTGAGTATTGCGATTCTTTTATATTGATAACACTTGGTAAGGTCAAGTGTTTTTAATTTTAGCCACTCAGGTGTGTGTAATGCTGTCTCTTTGTGGTTTTAATTTGCATTTCCCTAATTACTAATTTGCTGAGCAACTCTTCCCGTGCTTACTGCCATGCATATGTCTTCTTCGTTCAAAGCTTTGTCTATTTTTTTTTTAGTGGGGTTACTTATTTTATTATTACTGAGTTTTTGATTTTTACATTTTTTAGTATTAAGAAATAATCCACATAGCATAAAATTCACCACATAAAATGTGTAATTTAGTGGTTTTTAGTATATTCACTGTGTTGTACAACTATTCCCACGGTCTGTTTCAGAACATTTCCTTTATCCTGTAAAGAATCTCCGGATCAGTCATTCTCAATTTTCTCCTCACCCCATCTTCTGGCACTCACTAATCTGCTTTCTATTTCTGTAGATTTACATACTCTAGATATTTTATATCTATGGAATCATTTGATATGTGACTTTTTTTCTGATTCCTTTCATGTAGCATAATGTTTTCAAAGTTTATTCAAGTCATTGTGTGTATAGTCTGCAGGTCTTTTTTATGGCTGAATAATATTTGAGTTTTGAGAATTTTTTATAGTCTAGATTCACATTCTTTATTAGATTCATGGCTTGCATGTATTTTTTCCCATTCTGTGGCTTTTCTTTTTTTTTCTCTTAATGGTATGTTTCAAAGATCAGAAATTCCTAATTTTAATTTTAATGAAGTACAATTTATCATTTTTTCTTTTGTGGGTCATACTTTTGTTACATTACCTAAGAATTCTGTTCCTAAGGAATACAGGATCACAAACATTTTCTCCTGTGCTTTCTTCTAGAACTTTTGTAATTCTAAGTTTTCCCTTTAGGTACATGAAACATTTTACATTAGCATTTTCATGTAGTGTGACGGTAGATTGAGGAATTTGTTTTATATATATGGATGTTTAATTGTTCCAGCCCAGTATTTTGAAAGATTACTCTTTCTCTATTGTTATACTTTTGCTCCTTCCTTGAACATCAATTGACTGTATATGTGTGACTCTCTTTCTGGACCCTAAATGTCCATTGATCTACTTGTCTACCTTGACACAAATACTGTGCTGTTGTGATTTTTACTATAGTTTTACCATGTCTGTGAATCAAGTGAAGTTCCTTGATTGTTCTTTTCAAAGATGTTTTGTATATATACTATGTCCTTTGCATTTCCGTATGAATTTTAGAATTAGATCATCAAATTCTAGAGAAAAGTCTGTTAGAATTTTAATTGACACTGCATTCATACAGTTTTGGAAGGACTGTCATCTTAAGCAAATTGCCTTCTAATTTGTGAACATGTATACCTTTCCATTTACTTAGGTCTTTTATTTTGTCATCATAGATGGGGTCTATGTAAAATTCTTACATGTTTAAGTTAGAGATATCAAAAACTAATTCATATTTCCTGATGTTAATATAAATACTATTTTAAAATTTCAGGTTCCAAATGATCATCCCTAGTATATCGAAATTTTTTTATACATTGATCTCGTATTCTGAAAGCTTGCTAAATTCTTTTATTCTCCTAGTCACTTTTTTGAAGACTGCATCAGGTTTTCTACATATATGATCATGTCATCTGTGAATAGTTTACTTTTGATAGGATTTTATTTTTTTATTATTTTTTAAAAATATTTTATTTATATGTCAGAGAGAGAGAGAGAGAGACACAGAGAGAGATAATAGAAGCAAGAGGTGTGGGAGAGGGAGATACATGTTTCCTGCTGAGCAGGGAGCCCAATGCAGGGCTGGATCCCAGGACCTGAGCCGAAGGCAGATGCTTAACGACTGAGCCACCCAGGCACCCCTTTTGATAGGATTTTAAACTTAACATCCAGTTCTGATGGTTTAATAGATTTATTCAACTACTTCTTCGTGAGGAAGCATTGTTATTTTGCCTCTCAAGGAATCTGTTCATTTCATATGTTGCCAAATTTATTGGCATAAAGTAGCTCATAGTATTCCTTTATTACTTTTAAATATCTATAGCATCTGTAATGATTTGGTTTTATTAGTTTCTCTATTGTTTTTCTATTTTCTATTTTCATTGATTTCCACTCTGACCTTCATTATTTCCTCTCACGCTTGCTTTCTCTTTATGCTCACTTCTTTTTCTGTGGAAGGTGTGTAGTGAGGTCCTTGCTTTGAGACCTTTCTTCTCTTCTAATATAGGCATTTCATGCTATAAATTTTCCTCTAATTACTGCTTAAGTTGCATCCTACAAATTTTGATATGTTGTCTTTCCATTTTCCTTCAGTTTAAAAATACTTTCATATTTCCTTTCCAATTTATTTTTGACCCATGCATTATTGTGAAGTATGTTATTCAGTTTCCAAATGGTTTCCAGATGAATTTGTTGTTTATTTCTTATTTTTCATTTAGGTCAGAAAATAGAATTCTTAAAGATTTATTGAGTCTTGTTTTGTGGACCAGCGTATGCTCTATCGTGGTATACGTTCTGTTTTTCTTTAAAAAGAAAAAAAGTGTCATGCTCTTGTTAGAGGGAGTGTTATCTGTAGGTAAATTAGGTCAAAGTGGTTGATAGTTTTCAAGTGTTCTGTTGCTGCTGCTCTTAACTCAGGTGGCTCCTGTGGAACTCCGAGAGCCCTCGAGCTCCAGCTCCCCGTGGGATGCGTGGTCAAGGCAGCAGCACCTGGGGCCTGACTACGCCGTGCTTGGAGTTTCTTCAGAGGCTTGGCACCCGGAAGCCACAAAGCTCACTCTGTGGGCTCCCTCCGAACCTTATTTGCCCTCTTGGGAAACGACAGCCTTCACCAACTGGGACCAGGCCCTGTGCTGTTCAGAAGAGAACTTTTCCGGAGTGAAGGGAACAGCTCACCTCCGCGGGAGGCTGGCCGTTTGTCCAGGTCAGAAATAGCGAGCAATCCCCGGAGGCTGTTACTGAGGGAAGGAGACTGGAAAGTGGCAGCAGTGGTCTCCTGGGAGCGAATTCCAGACACCTTGCTACCGTGAGAGGAATAACCGGCCCTGAGGATGTGGGTGAGTACCTCTTATTTATTAATTATTGATAGAGTGGTGTTGAAATCCTACACTGTAAATGTGAATTTGTTTCTTTCTCTTTGCATTTCTATCAGTTTTTTCTTCACCTATATTGAAGCTCCGTTTTGGAAATGTAAATATTTAGGATTATTATGCCTCTTGAGTGGACCTCTTTATTATTGTGAAATGATCCTCTTTATTCTTGGCAATATCTTATGCTCTAAAATCCACTTTGTTGTTAATGTACTAAACCGCTTTTAAAAATTTTGAGGCATGGTGTTGGGTCAGGTTTCCTCATGGGTTCTCCCGAATTCTCCAGAGAAATGAAGCGGTAAATAACAGAAGCTATATACGTATGGTATCTGTCTATATGTGTGCGTGTATAGGTAGGGCTGTGTGCGCATGTGGGTGTATGTATAAACATATATATAAAACCTTATTGGTAACAATAATAATACATACATATTTTTAGAAGGGGTATTGGAAGGAATGGTCTCATGCAGTTATGAGGGCTCGCAAGTGCCTGCATCTGCGGGGGGAGTCAGCAAGCTTGGAGGCCCAGGAAAGTCCGCTAGCGTTGTCCACTTAGAGTCTGAAGGCCTGAGAACCGGGGGGACCGATGGTGTAGTTCCAGTCTGAAGGCTGACACACTCTGTACCCAGGAAGAGCCAGTGTTTCAGTTCGAGTCCCAAGACAGGACAGAGCTCCTGTCTCAGTTCCAAAGCAGTCAGGCAGGAAGAATTCTATCTTAGAAAGGGTCAGCTTTTTTGTTCTATTCAGGCTGATGGGATGAAATCCACTCACATTATGAATAGGCTATTTATATTTAATGTATTTATTGATGTGGTTTGGTTTAAATTTATATTCCTGCTATTTGTTTTTAATTTGTCTCATCTTTTGTTTTTTCCCTTTTCTTGTTTTCTTTTGGATCAGTTAACTATTCCTTATGATGCCATTCACCACCAACCCCTTCGTTGGCTTATGTTAGGGGTTGCTTTAGGTTTTTATAGTACTCTCTTTAACTTCGAAGTGTGCCTTCAAGTGCTAGTTTTTTTATTTTATTTTGTTATTTTATTTATTTTATTTTATTTTGCCTTCGAGTGCTAGTATACCACTCCATAAGTAGTATGAGATCCCTACAATAGGATAATTGCATTTTCCCCTTCCAGGCTGTGCACTATGATTGTCATACATTTTGTTTCTACATATATGATGAATCACACAGTGCATAATTGTATTTCAAGGGACTAAAATAATAAAAAGACTTTTATGTCTATCATGTAGCTACTAATGCAGTTTTGGGTGTGTGTAGATACAGATTTTCATTTGGTATTTCCTTCTTATTGAAGGATAGCCTTTAACATTTTTTATAGCATGGATTTGCTGGTAATGAATTCTTTTAGCTTTAATATATCTGAAAAAGTCTTTATTTCACCTTTGTTTTTGAGAAAAACATTTTACTGTTCCTATAACCTAGGTTGGCAGTTTTCCTGTTCTTTCAGTACTTGCAAGAGGTGACTTTACTGTCTTCTGGTTTGGATTATTTCCAATCAAAAGGCTCCTGTCATTCTAATCTTTGTTCTCTATACATAGTGTGTTATTTTCCCCCCCTTTGGCTGCTTTTAAGGTTTCCTTTTATCACTTGCTTTAAATAATTTGATTATGATTTACTGTGGTATAGTTTTCTTTTTGTTTCTTGTGCCCGAGGTTTGTTGATCTTCTTGGGTTTGTGAGTTTATATATTTATTTTTTAATTTAAGTTCATTTAGCCAACATATAGTACATCATTAGTTTCTGATGTAGTGTTCAGTGATTCATCAGTTGCGTATAACACCCAGTGCTCATCACATCACGTGTCCTCCTTAATCCCCATCACCCAGTTACCCCATCCCTGCACCCACCTCCCCTTCTGCAAACCTCAATTTGTTTTCCAGAGTCTCTCATGGTTTGTCTCCCTCACCGACTTCTTCTCATTCCATTTTCCCTCCCCTCCCCTTTGATCCTCAGAGCTATTCCTTATATTCCACATATGAGTGAAACCATATGATAATTATCTTTCTCTGATTGACTTGTTTCACTTAGCATAATACCCTCCAGTTCCATCTACATTGATGTAAATGGTAAGTATTTGTCCTTTCTGACAGCTGAATAATATTCCATTATGTACGTATATATACATACCACATCTTTATCCATTCATCTGTCAATGGACATCTTGGCTCTTGCCATAGTTTGGCTATTATTGACATTGCTGCTATGAACACTGGGGTACAGGTGCCCCTTCAGATCATTACATTTGTATCTTTGGGGTAAGTACCTATGGTGCAATTGCTTGGTTGTAGGGTAGCTCTATTTTTTTTTTAATTTTATTTATTTGACAGAGAGAGAGAGATCACAAGTAGGTAGAGAGGCAGGCAGAGAGAGAGAGAGGAGGAAGCAGGCTCCCTGCAGAGCAGAGAGCCCGATGCGGGCCTCGATCCCAGGACCCTGAGATCATGACCTGAGCTGAAGGCATAGGCTTTAACCCACTGAGCCACCCAGGCGCCCTAGGGTAGCTCTATTTTTAACTTGAGGAACTTCCATACTGTTTTCCAGAGTGGCTGCACCGGCTTTGCATTCCCACCAACAGTGTAAGAGGGTTGTCCTTTCTCTGCATACTCGCCAACATTTGTTGTTTCCTGACTTGTTAATTTTAGCCATTCTGACTGGTGTGATGTGGTATCTCATTGTGGTTTTGATTTGTATTTCTCTGATGCTGAGTGATGTGGAGCATTTTCCATGTGTCTATTGGACATTTGTATGTCATCTTAGGAGAAATGTCTGTTCATATCTTTTGCTCATTTCTTGACTAGATTTTTTATTTTTTGGGTGTTGAGTTTGATAAGTTCTCTATAGATCTTGGATACCAGCCCTTTATCTGATAAAACATTTGCAAATATCTTCTCCCCTTCTGTTGGTTGCCTTTTAGTTTTGTTGGCTATTTCCTTTGCTGTGCAAAAGCTTTTTATCTTGATGCAGTCCCAGTAGTTCCTTTTTGCTTTTGTTTCCCTTGCCTTTAGAGATGTGTCTTGCAAGAGGTTGCTGTGGCCAAAGTTGAAATGGTTGCTGCCTGAGTTCTCTAGGATTTTGATGGATTCCTGTCTCATGTTTAGGTCTTTCATCCATTTTGGGTTTACCTTTGTGTGGTATAGGAGAATGGTCCAGTTTTAGTCTTCTGCACGTGAGTGTCCAATTTCCTTAGCACCATTTATTGATGAGGCTGTCTTTTTTTTTCATTGCATATTGTTTCCTGCTTTGTTGGAAGATTAGTTGACCACAGAGTCGAGGGTCCATTTCTGGGCTTTCTATTCTGTTCCATTGATCTATGTGTCTGTTTTTGTGCTAATACCATGCTGTCTTGATGATCACAGCTTTGTAATAAAGCTTGAAGTCAGTCATTGTGATGCCCCCAGCTTTGGTTTTCTTTTTCAGCATCCCCCTACCTATTCAGGGTCTTTTCTGGTTCCATACAAATTTTAGGATTGTTTATTCCAGCTGAGTTTATAGTTTTAATTATGTTTGGAAAATTTGCCTACATTTTCTTCAAATATTTTTTCTCTCCTCTTCCTTTTGAGAACCAATTACACAAACCTTAGGACCCTTTAAATTGTGTCCCAGCTCATGTAAGCAGCTTTTTTTTTTCTTTGTGGTCTTCATACTTAATAGTTTCTACTGTTATATTTTAAGTTTACTAATCTTATATTCCACTAGTTCTAATGCCCTTAATCCTATCCTGGGTGTTTTCATCTCTAATATTTTAGTTTTTATTTCTTGAATTTAAATTGTGGATATATAAAATCTTCCATGCCTTTACTTAACATTTAAATCCTTCCTCTAGCTACTTAAACACATGAAAACCATTTATAATTTTTATGTCCTCGTTGGCTAATTCTATTATTTGTATTGTTTCTGGGTCAGTTTCAATTCATTAAATTTCTCATTATGCATCATATTTTTCTGCTTCTTTGGATAGAAAATTTTAATTACATGTCAGATATTCATTGTGAATTTTATCTTGTTGGTTGGTTGATAATTTTGCAGTCCTATGAATATTTCTGAGTTTTTAACTAGGAGATATTTTAGTTACTTGAAAATAGTTTTCAGGCCTTGTTTTTAAGCTTTGCTAGGTAAGGGGAATTGTGTTGCCTTGGGTAAATTTTCCCCATTATTGAGGCAAAATCTTTCTGAGTTCTCCATGAACTTTGATGCTTATGAATTATGAGGTCTTCAGCTCTGACTGATGGCAACAGGAACTCATCAAGAACCTGTGTGAACTGTGGGTCTTATGCCTGTTAATTCTTTCAGGGGTTTCCTTCTCTAGCTTCAGTAGTTCGACAGACACATGTGTTAATGGATAGTGAGCTGCAGACTTCAGATCTACGAAGAATCTTCGTGTAGCTTTCTCTTTTTAAGTGTTCTGCTTTGTAAACACTAGCTGCCTTGGTCTTCCTAAGCTTCCTCAGCTCCTTGGGCAGTTTGAGGGTGCTCAGCCTAGGTTCCTCTCCCCTGTGCCTGAGCTTAGAAACCCAACAGGCAGGAATAAGGGGAGAGTGTAGGACTCGTTTCATGTGTTTCTCATCAATTAGGGATCATTGTCCTTTGTTGCCCAATGTCCAATATCTTAAACTTCTATAAAATATTTTTGCCATATTTTTAGTTGTTTCAGGAGGTTGCATACATATGGTCCTGTTACATCCTTTTATTCAGGTGTAGAATTAGCAGATTTTAAATACAGAGTGGCACATTTGGATTCACTTGGTGTAGACAGCGTGTCCACCTAGCATACAGAGTAGTTTGTGCAGAGGTGACAGTGGCATTGGGCAGAATAGGAATGTGTAGTATGTGTACTTGTCTCCTCCAGGGTATTTAGCACAATAAATTGATCTGGAAGTGGAAATGACTAATAGGTCTTCTAAACTGATTAAATAAATGTGACAAAATGAGATCTTTAGTTAGATTAATACTGTTACATGAAGCATATTTAAAACAACAGTAAAAGCCTATCAGCTAGCTATATGGATATGGACAGATTTAGGTATCAACAAAGTCGGGTCTGAGAATATTTCCCAATACCACATTTCAGGAGTTGTGAAAATCCTTAACTTGGAGAGCTTGAGAATTTCATCTATTCTGGTTTAGGGTGATTTTTTTGCTTACTGAATTTTTCAGTTTCTGCTGATCATTTCTGTATGACTATGACTCAGGATTCTCATCCTATGTTGAGCCTCACTCGAATTGTTACCCCTTTGCATCAGGATACTTATTAAGAATTCATGGAAATTCCCATGATATATGTATGTTCTATGTATGCTCTCAAACTGCAGTTTACAAATTCTGTCCTAAAGCTTAAAGAAGTTTGTTTTAAAACATTCTAAAATCTTCCAGCAATCACCTGAAATCTTGAGAATAACGTTTTCTGCTTATGCAGTCATGTAGTGTTATATTCTGAGGGATGAGTGGAACCTGGAGGTGCGCCACAACACTGGCAGACATGAACTATCAGTCTGTATACCCTCATTATCAAGAATGAACTCACTAATACTACCTTTACCTGGTGGCAGGGAGTTTTGTGATGTAATTCTTTCCGTATAGTGTGTCTTACCTTTTCCCATTACTTTAATGATGTCTGGCCAGGCACTAAATACTTTCAGTAGCTAAATGAAATAGTCTACCTTGTGAATGTCAGCTTTTACAAGGTTTTAGATATCTGCTGTCTAATAAGCTCAGGAAGCTTTTACTTAATAATTTGGGTGCCTTTGGGGCAAATACAACAAATAAATGGTGGTATTTTCATATAGTCCAGTTTGAAAATTTTCAAACTTTACTTTTGCTTTTATATCTATGCATATTTACATTTATGTTTTTTACAATAACAGTTATACAAGAGAGGGCGCCTGGGTGGCTCAGTGGGTTAAAGCCGCTGCCTTCGGCTCAGGTCATGATCCCAGGGTCCTGGGATCGAGGCCCACATCGGGCTCTCTGCTCAGCAGGGAGCCTGCTTCCTCCTCTCCTTGTCTCTCTCCGCCTGCCTCTTTGCCTACTTGTAATCTCTCTGTGTCAAATGAATAAATAAAATCTTTAAAAAAAAAAAAAGTTATACAAGAGAAAATATGACTGGCATGTACTGATAATTTGCAGGCTCATGGTTTAAAATACCTTTTTTTTTTAATTCATGGTTTTGTGATCTATTTTATGTCAGTATGGTAAGAGAAGGCAAAGAAGTATAATTTGGCTATCTATTGATGAGTTCAGTTTTATTTTAACAAAGGATCATTGAAAATAATAAGACTGAAAACATTAGATAAAACATTTAGGTTAAATTCAATTTTACTAAAAATGGATACTGCTCTCAAGGTGTATGCTATGTGGGCGTTAAGTGCATAGATGAATTGTAGAGTAAGAACTGTTGTGTTCATGACATGTATAAAATAGTATATGTGATTGCAAGATACTGAACTGTGAGATGAGTCAACCGTAGTTTCCTTGGAAACAATGATGAATAAAATAACATCTTACACTGAATTAAACTGAGGTAATGGAGCTAATAAATTATCTTCCACCCACATTTCCCTCTTTCTCCTAGGTCCTTCCAGTATGTTGTCTCCAGAGTTGTCCGTTTTCCCTACAGATTCTTATAAATCAGGGTTAATGATGGGATTTCAAATTGTAGAATAGACATCTCTTAATTCTTTGTTATCAGCTTTGTTGATTTCATAACTGATTACTCTCTCAGGTTTGTTTGTTTTCATGATATTGTACATATGTAGGTTTTATTTCCTATGAAAAGTATCTCAGTATTAGTAAGGCCACCTATAAGAATATTCCTAATGGTGACTTTCAAATGCCTTTTGCACTTTACGTGTCATTTTTGCCATGCAAAATTGGAGGACGTGTTAAAAATAAGCAGGGTAGGATCTCAAGAATGGTTCCTTAATGACCTATTCAATCTTCCTCCGCTAGATTGTTGGCTGAAATGAAGGCATACTTATAAAGTACCTTGAAAGCTGTGACCAGATGTGAAAATAATTGTATGGAAAAAATAACACCGTAAATAGTAATCAGTTCATTAGCTTGCTGTGTAAAAATGAACACAATAAATTAAAGAATATTTATTGAGTGCTCACTTTGTACACATTTTAACTCTATAGGAAGTACAGAGTATTATTACCCTCCTTTTGCAGATAAGGAAACTGAGGCACAGAAAGTTTAAATAACTTACCTAAAGTGACAGAGATGTTAGTGGTAAAGCTGATATAAACCCAGGTTTTCTAGTGTTAGAACTTAGTTCTTAACCATTATGCTGTTGTTATCAAATGACTGATGAGATTTGGCAACAAAGTGAGGCCCGAAAGTTAAAAATACTAGGCTCTGGGCGCCTGGGTGGCTCAGTGGGTTAAAGCCTCTGCTTTCGGCTCAGGTCATGATCTCAGGGTCCTGGGATCGAGGCCCGCATCGGGCTCCCTGCTCAGCGGGGAGCCTGCTACCCTCCCCCCCCTGCCTGTCTCTGCCTCCTTGTGATCTCTCTCCCTCTGTTAAATAAATAAATAAATAAATAAATAAATACTAGGCTCTGTAGAAGAGAATGGTGTACACTGGTTAATACTCTGAGTCTTTGCCATTGTTTACCTATTGTGTGTGTTTTCACATATGACTGCACCAAAAACTGTGCCAAAATTCATTCTCTTTTTACCTTTTCTTTTCCTCCCACATTCTGAATCATCAGGATCCAAAGAGGAAAAAATAATTCTGTGTATTTAAAACGTGTGGAATATACAAATGCATTATTTGAACAAGAAATGGAAGAGTTGACATGCTAGCAGAGAATGGGGAGATAGCCCACTGAGAATAGTAGGAGGCTCCAGCCCTTAGGCTAGCGGGGGGAAAAGGGAAGAAAAGATATGAGCAGAGCACAGGGACCTCAGCACAAGCATTAGGAACTGGAAGCCTGGAGGCCTATCTGGTGGGGGATGGATTCACTGAGGAGACCCAGCTGCTGCACCCAGCCAGGGAAGGAGAGGATAAACCCTCTGGCTTTATATCCCTCTTCCCTGCCTCCTGCCCTCTGCTTTCTTTCCAAAATTTTCCATTGGCCAAAGTCTGCTGCAAGCCAGCTGTCTTAGGAACCTGGGAAAGTGGCCTGCCAGGCATCAGTTTCCCCCAAATTAGAGTTCAGAGCAGGATGAAGAAAGAGATGGTCTGAGCACAACAGTCTTAGGACAGGCATATCTCCCTTCTGTTTTTTTAGTTTTCATTTGCCTTTGTAATCCATTTCGACTGTGTTGGCTTCATCTGATAATGAGTAATGATGACAGTTTTTTTACTGTTTAATGACAGTGCTTTGCTTTTTTCTTCTACTGGAGAGTTAAGTTAGACTTAGCTGCTGTCAACTCTGAAGAATCTGCCCTTTCTCTAGAATCCTTTAGTCCCAGGGATGAGTATGATCCCTGACACACAGAAATTATTCTTTAAAAAAAATTAAATTGATCCCAGAGAGGCTCCTTAAAGAATTGGTAGTCTACATGTAATGAATATGGTGAACAGCCCCTCTTTGGGGGTACAAACATGGATTAGTTTTATTTTTCCTGTAACTGTCACTAACTGCCCAGTTAATAGAATCCTTTTCTCCTTGGAGTATCTGGCTCCATTTATGTTCTCTGTCTCATTTCAGAGTTCTTCCAGGTCATGAACATTAACCTATTCATTTTTTCCCAACTCTTTGTTTTGAAAATATTCAAACCCATAGATAGTATATAGAATGTAAAGTATAAAGAAGTATGAAGATCACTATGTACCTTCTACTTTATTATATTTGCATACCAATTATATAAAAATAGACATAATTCCCTCTTTGTGTGTGTGTGTATATATATCTGGCTTACTATTTAAAAGCAAGTTGTAGGCATTATGGCATTGTTTTCCATATAAAATTCATCTCTTTTTTTTTTAGATTTTATTTATTTATTTAACAAAGAGATCACAAGTAGGCAGAGAGGCAGGCAGAGAGAGAGGGGAAAGCAGGCTCCCTGCTGAGCAGAGAGCCCGATGCAGGACTCGATCCCAGGACCCTGAGATCATGACCTGATCACTGAAGGCTGTGGCTTAACCCACTGAGCCACCCAGGCATCCCTAAAATGCATCTCTTAAAAATAATACCACATACCACTATCACTCTAAAAAGTTAGTAATTAATTATGTTTTTGGAAATATGGAAACTGGGGAGATTTTAATGGAAATACTGAAATTAAAAAAAATCCATAATATTGTCTAATATCCAGCCCATACATAAATTTTCTCAGTTGGTCAAATAATTTCTTTTGGATATATAGGCCGAGAGTATGCCCAAAAATGAATGAATTACTTTTTCTGCATGGTCAATTATTACTTTGATAAAAATTAGATTCATTTATTTCTGTTACTAGTCCATTTTAAGACCTTTTTATTCTTTTGACTTAATTGTATTTATTGAATATTTAAAACCTTGACGTGGTTATAAAAATATTAAGTAATATCAAAAGATATATCCAGAGAAAGCTCACCCCCATTCTTATTTCTTCCATCTCATTTTTACTCTCTACAGTGTAATCATTTCTTTAGTTTATGGTTTATCGTGTGTGTGTGCGTGTGTGTAATTTTCTCTTTTCCTTTTTTATACCAAAGGTAAAACTGCTATATGTATTGTTCTGCGTCTTGCTTTTTTTGACTTGAAAATATAAACATATTTTTTTCATAGTCTTCATTTTTTTTAAACAAGAACAAAAATTTATTTTCTCACACTCCTGGAGGCTGGAAGCCTGGAATCAAGGAATCAGCAGGACCTTGCTTCCTCTGAAGGATATAAAGGAGAATCTTTCGCTGCTTTTTAGCTTTTAGTGGTTGCCAGCCATCGTTGGCATTTTTTGCCTTGTGGCTTCATCGCTCCAGTCTCTTCCACTGCCTTCACATGGCTTTCTTCCTACTCTGTCTCTGCACTGCTGCCCCCCCCCTTTTTTTATTTGACAGAGAGAGAGAGAGAGAGAGAAAGCGAATGAGAGTAGGGGGGAGCTGGAGAGGGAGGAGCAGGCTCCCTGCTCAGCAGAGCTTGATCCCAGGAATCATGACCTGAGTGCTTAACCGACTGAGCCAACCAGGCATCCTGAACCACTATCTTCTTACAAGGAAATCAGCCAAGTTGGATTTGAGCCCCACCCTAATCCATGATGGCTTTATCTATTATCTAATCCTATCTGCAAAAATCTTATTTCCAAGTAAGTTCTCATTCTGGAGTTCCAGATAAACACAACTTTTGGGTGACACTTTTCAACCCATCACAGTCTGCTCTGGCCCACCAAAATTCATGTCCTTGGAAAACACATTCACTTCATCCCGTATCTCCAGAAGTCTAATCTCTTCTAGCATGACTCTAACTCTAAAATCTCATCTGTACATAATCAACTTAAAAAAGCTCCAAATCTCATCTTTTAAGTCCTCTAATCAGGCAAGAGTAAGACTCTGGTTATGGTTCATTACAATCAGTTGCATATTTGTGTTTACCCAGAATTCATGTTGATATCTAACTCCCTATGTAATGGTATTTGGAGGTGGGACCTTTGGGAAGTAATTAGATGATGACAGTGGAAGCCTCATGAATGGGATTGCACCCTTATAATAGGGCCCTCAGAGAGCTACCTCATCCCTTATGCCATTTCAGGATAAAATGAGAAGTTGGTAGTCTATAACCTGGAAGAGGGCTCTCACCAGACACCAGATCTGTTGGTGCTTTGACTCTGGACTTCTTAGTCTCCAAAACTGTGAGGAATAAATGTATGTTGTTTAAACCACTTAGTCTGTGGTATTCTGTCATAGTAGCCCAAATTGACTGAGACCCTCCATCATGGGGCAAAATTCCTGTCCCATCTGTGGACCTATGAAACTAGAAAACAAGTTATCTGCTTCCAGAGTACAATGATAAGAGAGGCTTAGGTTAGACATTCCTATTCTGAAAGGGAGAAAATGGAAAGAATAAAAGGGGTTGTTGGTCTAAAGCAAGTTAATAACCCAGAAGGATAAATTCCATTAGGTCTTAGGGTCTGTGAGTAATTCTGTGTTGCTGATGCTCTGTCCTCTAAGTCCATAGGATTGGACCCACCCCTGTCCTGTGGTTTTAGCTCCCCTATATCGGGCCCCTGCATCTCTGACTCCACTCTTGGAATCATTGTTCCGTCATTTTGTCCATCTCTCTCTGATTTGTTTTTATGGCTGAGCAGTATTTCATTGTGCAGATGAAGTATAGTTCATTTAATCAGTCTCCTATGGATGGACATTTGGATTGCATGCAATATTTTACTATTACAAGTAATGCTAGAGTGAATAACCTGGTATATAAGGTGTTTAATATTTATGGAGGTGTATTTTTGGGGTAATTTCCTAGAGGTGTGGGCTAAGTCTAGGGACAAATTCATAGATGGATATTTTAGATACTGCCAAATTTTCTTCTATAGAAAGTGATACCATTCTGCAGTCCTACCAGCAATGTGTGAGAGTGCTCCTTTTTCTACATCCTTCTTAATGAGTATATTGTTTAGCTTTTATATTTTGTTAATCTGGTGGGTATAAATAAAATTCTAATTTTATGACTTAAGGGTTAATTTTTTCAATTTTTATCTTTTATTAGTATATTAGCTCTTTATATATTAGATATTAGCATTTTCAATAATACTAGTAATATTCAATTTAATATTTGCATTTTAACTTCAATGCCAGTGCTTGTCCATACCCTCACCCACTCCAAGAGGGTTAAACCAGAGGTGCCAGTGGCCATGGTAAGATGGAGGGCATGTTTTCCTCCCTCACACCCAACTGCCTTCCCTTCCTCCTCTGACGTTAGGGTGGGCAACAGTGAGAGGAAAACATGTTACTTCCTCTGTAACAACTCCTGGTAAGATGGCCTCCCCCCTCCGTGTTACTTGTTACATATTCTCAATGTGGCAGTGACTGACAGCCCTTTGGTTCTATGAGACCAATATGCAAATGCTGGCTTTTATTGGGGTACATTGAATTTCTTCCAAAGGCCCTATGAAGTTCTCTTCTAGGACCACCTCTGCCTCTGGAGTAGGATATGAGGGTCTGGCTCATCCCTTTTTAGTTTCCTTTCCTCTCCATGTATTGGATGTTCACCTTTATAGGCTCTTGCTCATGGGATCTTTTTGTTCAGTGGTCAGTCCTCTCGGGCTAGAACCTGGCAGGGTGATTTACGTTTGACCACTTTTCACATGATTCATGGACATTCATAGGTCCATGAAGATTCATGGACATTCAAACAATGTGGTTGAGATGCAGGGTCTACCCCTTCCCTAACTCCTCAGCACTTATTCTCTCAGCTGTAGTATCTCCTTCCTGCTCCTGTCCCCAAGCACCAGCAAGTTCAGGAACTTTGTTAGTTTAGATGCTTTGTAACTTTTAAACCAAAGGCAGCTGCTGTTTACTGAGTTTCTGATGGGAGGCCAGATGGTCTATCCTCTAATCCTGTAAGTCAGGTCTAAAGTCCTTTCTTCTTCATGTCAGTCATTGGGAAGGCTTGGGAAGAAAAAGTTGCTACTCTTCAAAGTGTACTTACTCTTTTGCTCTCCAAGGGACCAGAAGGATGGGATTGTGGTGACTGTAACAGTGTCCTTATGTGAGCCCTGACCAGTGGTGGCTGACCACAGTTAGAGGGTCTTTAAAGTTAGAATATGTGTACAGAGCACGTTTTTTTTTTCCTCAGTAGTAGAATTTAACAGTCAATTCTAGAAAATCAAGAAAAACCTTACCTGACCTTTTTACATGATTGAATTATATAGGCATTTATAAACTAGAAAAGAGACTCCCTAAAATGATAATATAAAATCTTACCACTATTTAAAGATTTTGGAAACTCCATAATGTACTAATTGTCCTTGAAGTAATCTCCTAAATTCTTTGGATATGAAGACTTGATGGAAATCAATGAACTAGACAGGTATGAGTTTATGATTTTCATTTGAAGTCTATAAATTATAAGTTATATTGGAATATATAAAATACACGATGTACCTTTTTTTGTTATTTTTCTTCCCTAGTGTCCTACTGTTCAAATAACCATTATCAGTATATATTTCTAATTAATGTTCTTGATAAACCCATAATTTGATGTTACTGACTGCATTCTGTTCAACCTTATCTGTGTAGGTATCATTTTTGTTTTACTTGAAGATTCTCCAGCCAGAAGAAAATAAAATGGGGTTGTATTCAATTCTTTACTTTAAACATTGTTATTATGGAAAAAAGTGAAGAAAATAGCTGTTAAACAATCATGTCAAAAATGGCTGCATAGTGACAGCAATAAGATTTTATTTGTGATTCTTTTTCATGAATGAAACATAGACTCCGTGACAAACAGGAGAGAGAAGTGGCCACACATGCCTTTAAAATATTTTTTCTAACTCACATGTAATAGCTTATTCATACTTGGGTTGGAGCAAACTTGTTCTTGCTCAGCCAATTAAGAGCAGCTCGTTTGCCAGCCCAGTCAAGAGCTGAAGCCAACTCTCAGTGCCACTGTGGGTAAGGCTTCTGGTATTAACACTGTGGTTGTATATAAATGGATCACCAAGAAATACTAGTTGCTTGGTTCTCCCTGCAATCTGTCTCTATCTTCAATGCCAGGCCACCAAAGTGCTTCCTTAGAGAGCTTTGCCGCCTTCTCCTTCAACTTCCACCCAGGATACTTTGAAAGACCATCCAGTTCTGACTTTGATATTGAAGCATGACTGCAAAAGAAGTTGAATACATGATCCGCATGCGCACTGGGGTTAAGGTACTCTGGAGAGATAGGTCCTTGAAGTTTAGAGAACAGGAATAAGACTTTTTAGGAAACCCACCTAAGAGATTGAACAATGGCTGACACCAAGTTCAAAGGAGTCAAAATATTGGCTCATTAAATATTGTCTATTTGAGCCTTTAGGTTTATCTTGGGAAGCCTATTTAAATTTCAAGAATTCAGATTATTTGGAAGCATAAGGATTTAATGTATTTTTTCTAAAATTTCACAGTTGTTTTTGTGGTTAATTCCTTAGCTCAAAAAAGAACCATAATTTTCAGTAAAATTACCTTAAGATAAATCTGAGTATCACCTAACATAATTATGGGGCTTTGTGGAGTCGTTACTTCTTTCTCCTACTACTTTTGAGCTAATTCACAGTATATACATCTATTTTATTTATCTCCATCTCTACTTCCCTCTCTACTGATCTACTTGTCAAATAAAAACTTAGAAAAATACCAGGTGTATCATTGGTAAAGACAGATGGTAGAATGAGCTTGAATTTGGGGACAAATGGGCTTCCTAGTCTACCTTTTCTTTGAATTGAACTTATTCAGTCCCGGATGGGATAACTGGACAACCATAGGCTTCCTCTGCAGAGGAAGAATCTGTCCTGAGGGCTTACCACAAGACAGAAGAGAACCAGAAGTGAGCAGTTCCAATAACAGAGTATCAGTGAGGAAGAGAACCATGGCCCCTGCAAACAGATACCTGTAACCCAATAATCTGCCCTGCACAGTGTAAGACAGCATCCTACATAACCTCACTGTGACACAGGGCATGCCATTGACTGCCCCCACCCCCCAAAAAAGAATTTTGTTTTCCTCCTTTATTGAGAAGTTTTCACTGGGAATGTTCCCAACCAAAGGTGAGGTGTGCCAGCCTATCCCTTGCCTCCAGGCATGGTCATATGACTATACTTTGCTAATGCAATATTAATGGAAAGGATGTATGCCAATTCTGGACCATGTGGTGCCCTCTTCACCATCTCTTTCATTTTCAAGACTCTAACAAATGGTAGAACCACATTTGGAAGGAGTCTAGGTCCTTAAATCAATAAATCAATAAATGTAAAACAGTTGCCTTCCAGTTAGGACCAGTGGCGTTTATGTGAGTGCAGTAGAAATTTCTATTGTGCTTTGTCACTGAAAGTTGAAGGTTTGTTACAATATCTAGCATTTTCTTCATTTATACAGTCACTACTCTCTTCTAGGATGGGAAGAACAGGTACAAAAAGCTAAGAGTTCTTTCCTAATACCTCTAACAAGCTAGAAGTTCTTATTAAAGAGGCTGAAGCAGATATGAGGAATGACTATAGCTCCCTTATAGTAAGGCCCCAAATGCCAAAGGGGCTAAGTTACTTTAGCAGTTAAAGTTTAGCTCCTTGGATGCCAGGACAAATAAGCAGGTTGCCACATAAATCATCTTGGTAGTTGTCTCTAAGGAGTAGTTCAAGGGACTCCTAACAGTTCTAAGAGCACTATGAAGGCTTCTCAGGATAAAGCAATAGGATGAGTTAAAAAGAAATCTTTCCAGGGAATGATTAAGGTACTTGAGTCCTAGGCTGTAGCTGTTAAATCACTTGTTTTTACAAACTGGTAAAGTATATATTACATACAGACCTATGAAGGGAAGTCTTTGAAGTAGGAACCACTAGAATTGGAGGAGTTTTTTCCTTTACTTGATACGATCTAGATATTAGTAATCCTTTTAGATTCCTTGTTCTACTGATTTCATAATGAATGAAATACTTGAAACAGTATCATACTTGTCCTAGATATTGTAAAAATATAAAGTTTAGATAAGCAGGTGAGATGATTCATTCAGAGGACTTTAGCTCCTGAGTTGTGTGACAGTTTCAAGAAATACCAAGAAGAAGTTGGAGAGCAATTATCTTCAACCTACTTTTAGTCCTATTCATTCATTCATTCATTTACTGACTAACAAGTGAATACCTATTAGGCCAAGGGCCTCTTCTAAGCACTGAAGTAACTGGAGAAAAGAGATAAAAATTTCTACTCCAACAGAGGTATGTTCTAATGGGGGGAATAAAGAAATATATACATTCCAGCATATACCAGAAAATTATTAACAATATGGACACTAAGCAGGGCCTTCACTTTCTATAAACTTATAGAATATCTTGATTTATGTCACAGAGACAACTGTTCTATTTAAAAATGCAAACTCATGGAGATTGCAGTAATGCTGGGCAGTCTGCTTTTAATGCCAGAACTTTCGATGTCTTTTGTGGCTGTATAATATGGAGAGGGAATTAGAGCTGGTACATTTTCTTTTTTTTTTTTCTCTCTTTTTTTTAATGGGCTCTGAATTTCTTGCTTGAAGAAGTACTTATCTAGCAATAGCAAATGATTTCTTTATCATGTAGTCTTTTGAAATGTAAATGCAAAAAATGAAGGTCTCTCTGCTAAGAAGTCCAGGGATGACTCATTTATATTCTCTTGAATCACTTTTATACCTAAAGAGTTTTCAGGATACTTACCTGACGTCCATTACTAATGAAGAAGAGTGACAATTTTCAGGCTCTTTTTGCTGCTCCCTAGCTGTGTGACCTTGGAAAAGTTACTGAAACTCTCTGAGTAATTTCCTTATCTGAAATATAGAAAGAATAATACCTAGCTCACAGGGTTATTGCGAGGATTAAATGAAGTCATATGAGTAAATTTCCTGGCTTAACATTTCCTCAGGAAATGGTAGCTTCTGTCATTATTATTACTAATTTTACTATCATACTTACTTCACATTTTAAAAGCAAGGTGAGTCATGCATGAAGTCCTCTTGATCCTTCATTTTTTTAGATCATAAATTAATGTCCCTGTTACCGATTCAAGGTCTAATGCTGAATGAATAACAACAAATTTTCACCAAGTGACAAATCAATTCACTAGTTGGTTTGAAACAGTTTCTGAATGTCTCACTAAACCTCCACTTGCAGAAGAAAAGAACACTCTTTAGTAAGTCCTGTTGTGCTTGAGACTTCAAATGAAGGCGGTCTCCGTACAAGACCACCAGAGTGGCAACATTATAATTCACTTGGTGCCATTGGCTGCTATTCTAGAACGTGTCATTGGACCAACTGTCTCACAGTCTGTTGATCTGTGGTATAGACACTTCCAAGAAATTATGCTATGTCCACCCAAATTTTTAAACAAACAAACAAAAATAATAAAGTTATTATATAAATATGATCATATTGCCTATAGTGTCTATTGCTCTCAGTCTTTGTGGATATTCTGATTCAATAGTAGTATGTTCCATTTTAAGAATACAGTAGGAAATATGTACAGACAATGATAGCATTGACTTTTTTAACTTTCTGCTTCTATGAATCAGGGATTTTTTTTTTCTTTTTTTCTCCCTCTTTCTTTTCTGGTGTCTTCCACAAGACTCAAGAGATCTTATCGTAGACTCATGAAATGTGGAAGCCTATGCTGGGATAGAAAGGTATTAGAAGTCCTATGTTCTAATTTTCTTATTTTAAAAATAAGAAGTCTGAGGTTCAGGGCAGTAAAGAGACTTTCTTAAATTCATAAGGTGTGTGGCAAAGGGCCATGCCGTATAAATGGATGGCAGAGTCTTCAAGAGTACATGTTGCATCATATACTTTGCATCATCGTAGGTCATAACAGCTTTAATAGCTAACATTTATTGACCATTCATTATTTTCTAGGCATTTTTCCAGATGAATTATTGTCCTATTTATACTTTCCAAACATCCTTGTCTCTCTTACTCACCATGGTATCTCCAGCACTTAGGAGAGTTCCTGAAGCAGTAAGTGCTAAATAAATACTTGCTGGAAAAAAAAATAAGAAACAACCTTAAGAATGAGGGACTATCGTATCCCCATTTTCCAGATGACACAGAGGCTTAAACATGTTAAGGATTTACACGGGTTCATACATCGTTACTATGGACACAGCAGAATCACTTCAGGTGTGACTCCAAAATCCTAGCTTGTATCACTTTGAAGGGCTGCCTCTGGGTTTGTGGCCACCTCTGGGTTTGTGGCCTAGGGGCTAGGAGCTGCGGATAATATGCATTATGGACATTTCCATGTACATTCTTGGATTTAACTTTTTAGGACACTTAGGATTCAGTGAGTTCTCCTGGCTTTCTCAAATGAAGTATGATGTGAGAAATGAAATGACCTCACAAACAGGTGGCAAAACAATTGATTTGAAATGTTGTGTTCTGCATAAAAACATTCCAGGGAAGAATTTGACCCATTAGTCTATTTGATTTGAAAAGAATGGCAAGAGGAAGGATTTGTTTTACACCTTCTGGAGAATCAGGCAGTTGGGAAAGATATATTTTATAAGGTTCAAGTCCCTGGCATAATCAGTCCCCAGAAAGCTCAGACAGTTTTATAAACATTCTAAGCTGACCTTTTTTCTTGTCTTATGAGCATGCAATGTCGATTTCTACCTGCCCCTAGGTCCTTTTTTTTTTTTTTTTTTTTTAACAGGGATTGTCTCCTGACTCTTTACCCCTTTTTCCTTTTGCATGTTTTATAAGGGCCTGTTCACTTACTCCTTCCTTCACAAAGCCCTCTCTGAAATGCCTTCAACCATGGGAATCTCTCCCTCCTTGAAACAATGGTAGCACTAACTATTGCCCATCTTTCATATTTGATCATAAGCTCATATGGAGATTTATTTTGCCTTTCCAGGCTTCAGGGCCATTCTGTACAAATGGATGGCAAAGTCTTCAAGAGTATGGCATTGTATACTTTGGATCATCATAGTTTAGTGTGCTATGTATGGTAATGACTCTGATACCTGTTGAAAGAAAATGCAAGAACCATAGATAAAAAAGATTCTACCACTGTTACAAGAAATACTTTTTCTGCCTGATTTTGTTTTATAAGTTATAAATCTTTAGCATGACAAGTCTTGAAATGTAGTCTTGCACCTTATAAAAAGAATATACAAATGAATTTATTTTCCCCCCTCTTTATCTCTACCATTGGATGAGATATTTATGAGGTTTGGTGCTTAAAACTTAAAACCGAGTTCTAGCTTTCATGCTAGAAAAAAAAATTTCATTTTTTTTCCTCACTCTTGATTTATGTCTCAATTTCCCAGTCTGTTTTCATAAACAATAATGTGGCCTTGGAGGAGATCCATGAAATTTAATTTATGTTTTTGGAGGCCTTTGGGACATTTGTGTGAAAGTGTGCAAAATGCAAATTATCTGTGTGGGTTCATACCTTCAATTTGCATGTGTTGTTTCTAGTGCAGTTTTGGAGGCTGGGAATGTTTTCATCACTTTGTCCAAAAAGATTTAACAAAATTTTTTTCCTCATGAGCAGGCTGGTCCACTGGTGTCATGCTAATCAGTTTTTCATTTTCTGGTCAATTTTTTTTTAATTAACCATAGCTGAAATGTTAATTATCAACACTGGTAAACTGTAGGCAACTCAGAACACTGTCACTTGCACAGGCGATGAAGTGGAAAATTCCCAGTGTCCTGAACCTTTTTATGTTCCCTGTGAGTGACAATCTCTAGCATTTTGGTGAAATCCCAGGCATGCTGTAAGCAATCACAGCAGGAGCTTGCTTTTAAGAAGTCCGTAGGCTCAGCTCAACTAGTCAGGTAAAATCCTTCCCCCACCAGACTCAGGCTTGTCAATTAGGAGCTGGCATGGTTGGCAGTAGCTGCCAAGGAGAAGCTCAAGCTCTGTGTGCTGATTATTGCCCTTCTCAGAGTGAGAACTATGTAAAGGAATGCTTGGTAATTAGCTCAGGCCAACAGGCTCAAGACCTGTCTGTCTGTATTGTTATTAAAGACCAGGTTGATAATGAAGAAAGCTTTAGTAATTAGCATAGAAATAGGCAAGATGTTTCTCTTCAAGGCCTTATATATATGAAAAATGCATGCTCAAATGAAAATTCATCACGTTAAAGAGTAATATGAAAAATTAAGAGAATTGTGCCTTAATAATCTGACGGGATCATCTTTCAGAACAACGATGCTAGGAACTCTTTTCCCGAATTTCTTGAAATTTAGTGACATCCATATTTTAGAACTGGATTTCTGCCTATTTAAAGAATACGAAACAAACAAAAAAACCCCAACATCTATTGAGCATTATTCACCGTGCTATATTCTTTTTCAGACATACACATTTAGTCTTCAAAACTGCCCCATGTCCTGTCCAGTGCCATTTTACAGGTTGGGATATGGGTAAAGAATTCCTGATAGTTAATGGGTTTTTGCAACCTCTATTTTTATCTCAAGTAGACATCTAAAGAACTATTAAAATAATGGCAGAACTATGAAAATAAAGTGTATGTATTATATAATACATATATAATACTACTTTATGTATAAAGGAAATCTTGGAAGAGGGAGCAAATAAATGACATGAGACAGATGTTAAAGCCTTTATTAAGGCAGATGAAGACAGGCAGAGAATGGTGAAGGTGAAGAATTAGAAATGAAAAGGGCAAGGTTCCCTTGGACTTAGAAGTCACAAGAAGCTATATTCAACAAAGAGTGTCTAACATAGTGCATTTTGTAAATATAGGAAATATGTTGGGGAAAAGTATTAAATATATATATACTTAAAACTCATAGTGAGAAAGATTGAGTATTTTGCCAATAAATTTTAACATGTAATGTTAATATGGCATACATTATTCTAGTTACAATGAGTAAAATCATAGGGAGTCTTACATTCCATCTATGCCAGTCCCCTTATCCGTTAATGAATGAATTAAGGAACAAAGGGCCCTAAAAATGTCTAAGACACACAGGTAGTCATCAACACACTGGAACTAAAATCCAGATCTTTCAGCTTCCAGCCTGAATTTTCTATAGTTCAGTCCTGTTTCCCATGATTTTTACAGCCCACCCCACTTGTTGAAAGGTCTTTAAATTTTTTTCTTTGCAGTTAACTGTGGAATAAAACCCCAATAGGCTTCTTTTGGTGGTATTGAAACATATATATGTGACCTATCTATTCTTAGGGTTTTAATATAGGGCAATAGGGAATAAGAAAAATAACAAAATATTGGAAAAATTACAGAGGTTTAGAAAAACTCAATATGTATGGTAGTTGCTCACATATTTTAATTATACATAAAATGGTGCTAGACCAGTCTAATACCTTCTTCCTTAACTCTTTTTTCAAATTTGTCTTCCTTTATTTAAATTTCTTGAGATGGAACTTACAAATTTCCCTGTCAGTCCTCTATGTTTTCTCTGTCAATTTCCATTTAAAACCATTTCTTTCATGATCCACGACCATTTTCTTCATCTTCACCTAACTGTGTTTCCTCATTTGTCTTCTTTTGACCTTTGGCTTATTGGTCCTTTTTTGGTTTGTAGAATTGGGCGTCTTTATTTATTTTTTTTCAAAAATTTATTTATTTGTGAGAGAGAGAGAGAGAGAGAGAGAGAGAGAGCGAGCACAAGCAGGGGGAGCGACAGGCAGAGGGAGAAGCTGACCCCCTGCTGAGGACTCAATTCTAGGACCCTGGGATCATGACCTGAGCCAAAGGCAGACACTTAGCTGACTGAGCCACCCAGGCCTCCCAGAATTGGGCATCTTTAATTATTGCTAAAGTCTTCTAGCCTCCATCTATTTAATATTGCAAAATCGTACTTTATCTTGTGAGTAATTTCCTAAGTGAACATTAGTATATGTCTGTTTTAAATATTAATCAGGAGACACTGTAATATGAAGACTGGGCTATAGTAGACATGGCTGTGTTTTCCCTGGTCTACTAACTATGATCTGACCTTCCTTATGCCAGTATCTTATTTGGTATTAATATTCTCTAAGTAACTTTCAGAACCATGACGCTACAGTCCTTTAAGTCGGCGGTAAATAACTACCATATAGTTAATAATGTGCAAAATAAACCTATCGATTAATACACAAACCCTATATCCATTTTCTTTGACCAGTTTGTGGGAAAGTTGGATTCAAATTAGGTCAGGCTTATGCATTTTATCTCCAAATAGACAAAATGAACTCCGCTTTGAGACATGGCCTTAAATATTACTTCAGATGCCTGAATTGTGTCACAAAATAGTGTCAACTACAGATGGCCAACTCACAAAACTAACAGTGTGAATGCTAATTAGTGTTTAAAAATTGACTTTTAGAAAACAACTCAAATTACCCTAATGATAGGCTAATGGCCAAATCTTTTTGTAGAAATGCAACAATGTTTAATTTTATATGAAGTCTGTTGTATCTGCTCTGTCTGGGCATGCGCTGGGCACCAAGACAGAGGGTAGAGTGGTCATATCAGCAGTTGTTACTTTATCAGAAAGTAAGAGGAGCGCTCTCTAACATTTGAAATGCCAAGTTGTTGGAAGAAGGGATCCCCTGTTTCCTTTAAGCCAGATACGGACAAGATGGAAACATGAGCAAAAAGAGCTGATGTAGGGTCTCCTTGAATCCTGCCCAGTAGAGCTACTTGGTGAGGAGAGAAGAACTTAGCAGAAAGGAGCAACAGAAGTATTGCGAAAAAAACTCAGGGACCACCAGGAACAGAAATAAATCGATCTAGAACAATGGAGTAGCAGGAGAGAGGAATTTAGCAGGAATCTCTTG
Organism: Ailurus styani; assembly: GCA_002007465.1. NCBI lineage: Eukaryota > Metazoa > Chordata > Mammalia > Carnivora > Ailuridae > Ailurus > Ailurus styani. The sequence goes on from LNAC01000065.1 coordinate 3,838,084, forward strand.
AGGAGTCCTCAAACGTGGCCTAAAGAGAAAAAGCAAATCGGCTATAACCTCTTGGTGCAGAGCAGAAGCTAGCTTGCATCAGTACAATAAATACTAGTCAGAACCCCCTAGTCCCTTAGCTCTCCCTTCTCGCTTCCTGCTTTGACTGTGATAGTGTTAATGCAACACTGGCAAGGAAGGGTGGGGAGGAGAAGTCTCCACACAGGATCCAAACACTTTTTACCACCTTAATTGCTACTTACCTCCTCCAAACTTTTTCTCCTGCCTGGACTATTGTAAGAGTCTTTCTCCTGGTTTCCTTACTTGTGCCCTTTCTCCCTTCATTCTGTCCTTAACAAGCAGCCAGAGTGACTCCGTTAAATTGTAAATCAGATTGCATCACCTCTGTGGTTTTAATCTTGCAATGATTTCCGTCCCAGAAGGAAAGCGGCAGTGTCTACAGTGACCTAGAAGGGCAACATGATCTGGTATTTCTCATGTATTTCTCTTCGAGAACCATTTCCTCTGCCTCCATCCTTTTTCTTCTGCTATAGTTGTGTGACCTCCTCACTTGGTGTTGAGAAAGCCTGGCATGCTTTAGCTTTGAGGCTGTTCCACTTGCTGTTGTCTCCGCCCACAGACCTTCTCTCAGATACTCTCACCCCAATGAATATTAGGTTCTTAAATAAATATTGCCTCCTCAGTGAGAGCTTCCTTGGCTCATTCAATTTAAAATTTTAATTTATTTATGATGCTTCCTATTTTTTCCCCCACTTTTTACTTATTTTTACTTTTACCTTGTTTTTTGTTTGTTTCCACTACTAGGTCTTAATCACCATCAAGGAAGGATTTTTTTCTGTTTTGGTCACTTTTGAAGCTCCAGCATTTAGAATACTTGGGACATAGCAGTGCTTAATAAACACTTATAGAAGAAGAAAAGGAAAAAAGAAGGAGAGCAAGATAAGAGAGAAAGGAAGGGAATAAAATATAAGACTCTATATTGTATTTCATCCTAACTTGAGTGTAGAAGGAGAACATTTAATCTCTTCATTAAAAATCGACTTGCTAAAAATAGCAAAAGAATCTTCTTTTCTACCAGAAAGAATACCTTTTGTGGGGGAAAAAAATCACATATAATTTTCTCAGTGTATTTATTTTGGGCTGGACACAGTGACTATAGCACACTTTGCTGCTGTTTTGTGGGGGTACAATCTAAATATCACGTCTACTCGCCTGTACAAGATTGAATATTGACAAACTTATAAAGGGAATCTAACACATCCCAGGCCATTCAGCATAAATTGTAAAAGGAACTTATGCTTTTGGGGGAAATAATAAAAAAGATTTTAGTCAAGACTCCCTGTAGAGTTTTTTCAGGACCATTTGAAGGGGGTTATCTTTTTATTTTGGATGGGGCCATCTTTTGATACTGGTATGTACATTCCCCCAAAGTGCCTGCAAAACAGTCATGTTTCCCCTAGCTCTCTTTTTTAATTCCTTCCAGTACATGGTTTATTTTTGACTTTGGGCTTGGCCATCTTTGTTGAAAATAAGGAAATCACAGACAGAAATCTTATTTAGACTGTCACCGATACATGTTACAACCTCAGGTAGATGATCAAACTGGAAGCCCTGTGGAGTCAGGATACTCTAAAAGCTTTTGCCAGCCAGTTTTGTTAAGCTTCTCGTTATTTCATAAGACAATATTGTTTTAGGGAGCCTGGGACTACCTGCCCAGTTGCTAGCTTTGAACAAAGCAGCACCATCAGATGACACATACAGAATTTCACTCTAAGATTTTTCAAAAAGATTTTATTTATTTATTTGAGAGAGAGAGCTAGACAGAGATCGAGCATTTAGGGAGGAGAGGGAGAAACAGACTTCTGGCAGAGCAGGGAGCCCAACATGAGGCTCTATCCCAGGACCCTGGGATCATGACCTGAGCTGAAGGCAAACACCTAACCAAGTGAGCCACCCAGGCACCCCTATAAATTCATTTTAAATGATGGACTTTGGTGTCTAAAACTTTGTGACATTTAAAAAAATAACTACCAGTATCAGGTGCATCTGTATTCTAACATGAAAAAAAAAAAAAAAGAAAACAACCTTATTTTTCTCTCTGGTATACACATCACTGTATCTTTAAAATTGAGTTACACATCTTTTGTCTTATCATATACAAAAAAATAAACAGGCTTTGCTTCTTCCAAGCCCTCCATTTGAGTCAATCATGTCTGGCATTCCATCCCTTTTCCTGGACACACCATCCCCTCCCGCACAGGCATTTGATTGCAAGAATACTCAAACTGACATAAACATACAGACTTCGGGGAGAAAAGCATGAGCACTGAGAACAGAAAATTAGATTATTAGTGTTGTCTTTCAACCTTGACAGTGCTACTTTTGATGAAGGATCGAAAATTCTTAGCTAACCCCTCTTTTTGATTCATTTTGATTAAACCAGAACATTTTTATAGTGAAATGTTTATACATCACCTAGAGATAGAAAGGCTGCTTTGTAAACTGGAAACTTGAATAGAAAAAAGATAGCAACAAGAATGTTGACTTGCAAGTGTAGGAGATAAAGGCAGATATTTGAGGGTATGATATTTCTTGCTCTCAGAGTCACTTAAAAATAAACTTAAAATTCTCATTGAAATAATGGTGAAATCTCATGTGAGGCTTTTTAATGGTCCTAGGAAACTGGCATTATAGGCAAATGTTTTTCGTTCTCAGAAATTTCGAAACCAGAAATGCTAGTGTATTTAATTAGGATAGCTCTACTCTTTTGAGCCAGAGTTATGACAAGTTCTTTCAAGTTACTCAGCAGGCCACTGTATCATACCAATGAAGTCAAGGGCTGGCTTGTGTTCTAATCATAAAAATTGGCTAAGATCCTTAAATTGCCAAATAACTCAGCCTCAGAGGGACCATATTCCTTTGAAAGAGAATGATTCGGGGATTTCGAAGGGTCAAAAATGAATGGAAGTAACTTAAAGAAGATCGTTGGTTTGGTATATGTACAATTTCTCTCCCTTTCTAGTTACTAGACAATTGATTGACATTTCTGAAGTGCAAAAATGCTTTCAGTAAGGAGATTTTAAAATTAACTGCTGAGTGTGTTTACAACTTTTTATTAGTGTCAACACCGGACAAAGGGGAGTTCTGTGAATATGAGCCAAGTTTTGAAGCCCAGGGGACTTGGGGCCTTGACTATTACCATTTGGCTTTCCCATTTAGTTTTCTGCACACAAATCCCCTGTTGACCTTGAATGAAACCTATCTGAAATACATTGGGGAGAAATAGATGAGAACTGGGCAGCTGAATACTAATTTGACCTCTGCCACTTGTTACCTCCCTCTTTTTGGCTATTACCTCTAGCATTCAATTGCAATCCTCTCTTCCTTGAATCGGTGCTCTCCATGCAGAGGCCCTAAGAACGAATTCCTTAATTTTGCAGCATCAGTGCAACAGAGGTGAAGAGAGTCAGATAATTATTTGAAGCTTCCACGATGCGATGCACTACTCAGCATGTCATTAACTGGAGATTGCAATCGGAAGACTAAATGATACCCACATTTATCTACATATTTATCATTATCTGTGAATCTAGAGTTGGGCTGCTACCGCAGCATGATGGATTCAGAACCATTTATTAAATTGGCTTCATGTATTTTCATGGTCGTGAGTTTAAAGAATTCTATTTTTTAAAGGATTCGCACAAACTGAAAATGATTTGCAATCACATTAATGGGAAGAAGTAAATTGAAGACACTCAGGTGAAGAGTTTAACACATGGAAGAGTTTGTTATCCTTTGGGAGTTTAGAGTGCATTTGAAGTTAAAGTTTCTGTGTGTGCTTTTTGTCGGGTTTTGCTTCTATAATTAACTTAATTTTTAAAACATTTCTAGAGACCATTATAGTATTAATGCTTTTGTATTCTTTACTGACTAGGTAACGAAGTCACTAAAGTGTGCAGACATTCCTCCTAGTTAACATGGAGAGCCATGTTAAACAATTGTAAGACATTGGTTTCATGTTGCTGCTACTTTTAAATATTGCTGACTTTGCTGCATGATTATTATGTTTAATTGCCTCATGATATCAACTACTACCTTTGTACCTGTTGCTTAAGTAACTATACCACTAATGTGGCCACACTCTTAAGTAACTCGAATACTTTCAAATAGACTGTCTGAAGTCAGTGTTAAATAATCCAAAGAGCACATGACTATATAAGTCTTAAGTGGTGTGTGTGTATGTGTATCATGTAGCTTAAGTGTATTTAAATAATAGGCAGGGTTATAGGTTTTGGGATAAGTATGAAAAATCTATTCTTTCAATTCACTTTAATAATCTCATGATTTCAAAGCAGAAGCCAAGAACTCTTGCTTGTAAAAGAAGAAATAATGATGTATTTATAGTTAGTGGGCCTTCACATTCTGGGATTATCAAAAACAAGCAAAGATTGGGGGAAAAAAGTATCAGAAGGTCAATTTGCCCCAAGAAGTCATAAAGCTCATTTTGAGGAAGAGAGGATAAAATGCCAGGGTTCTGCCTGAGGGGCTGGCATGTGCTTGGTGAAGAGGAATGCAGTCTCCAAGGCACCATATTCAGACATCTTTTATACTCCTGCCCAAAGGAATGGGACCCTACCATTTTTTTTATGTTGTATTTTTTTATTAACATATAATGTACTATTTGCTTCAGGGGTACAGGTCTGTGAATCATCAGTCTTACACAACTCACAGCACTCACCATAGCACATACCCTCCCCAGCATCCATAACTCAGCCACCCTAACGCCTCCCCGCCCCCAGCAACCTTCAGTTTGTTTCCTGAGATTAAGAGTCTCTTCTGGGACTGGGGAGGGACCCTACAATTTTTAACAGAGAAGCCTATACACTCTGAAAGGGCCAGGCTTTCTCCATGTGGGTAGGGACAGCAGAGAAAGCAGCAACAAGGACAGGAGAGGTGCTGGCAGCATGGATGACTCAAATTAATGGGACTGGAAGAGTAATGGGCTTGGAGGAGAGCACATGGGGTGGACCAGGACTCTTTCAAGGGGGAGGGCACCTGAGAGCATTGAAGTCCTGGTGTTCTCACTGGATAGTAATTTGAATTCCAAGTGTCCTGAAATTAATATCTCTATTTTAAATTCTTTTTTTCCTCATGCTTTTGTGTTTCTCATCTCCTTAACCACACAAATACTTTTGATTGTTGTAACCTGGGAAATTGAAGGTTAAAAGTATTAATAATGCCAATATCTCAGTTTCACCTTAATATTTCAGTTTCCAACTGAAAATTTGATCAATTTCAGTAGTAGTGCAATTTTTCCTGCTTCTGAAATTGAGAGCAATTTTTATGTAATTTTAAGGTTTTTTTGCCTTTATTGTACTGACTTAGACATTCACTAAAATGTTGACTAGAAATGATGACTGTGGGCAACTGTGTCTCATTCTTAAATTTAAAGGGAATTCTTTTAAAATTTATTATGTATATTTGCTGAACTTTTTTTTAATATGTCCTTTATAAAGTCAAGTGAGTTCCCTTCCATTCCTTATTTTTACCTTAAATGTATGATGGATTTTTTTTACATCTAATTTTTCTGTATCTAATGACTAATGTGTTTTTTTCCTCAAATGTGTTGACATAGATAAATTCATTGATATGTTTTTCTAATGTTAAATGTGTTTGAATTCTCATGATAATCTCTACCTGTCAGAAATATAAACTGCTGTTTATTCCAGATAATAGCTTGTTGAGAGTTTCTACATTTATTTTCATAACTAGGATTGGCTTATAATTTTGCTTTCATAAACTGTTTTCATACAGTTTTGAACCCATTCCATAGTAACCACCTAAACTGAATTGGTAGAATTGTTATATTTCCCATATTTGGAAAATATTATATCAGAGAACTGTTTATTGAGAACACATACCTGGATTTTTTTTTCCACTTTGAAATATATATCTTTTCACTGAAAAGCTTAAATATAAGTGATTATTAGAATTTGAATTGTGTATTAGGATTTATTTCTTCTATAATTTGTGGAACTTTTAAAAATCATGATTATCCTTTGCTTTATTTTTCCTTCTTAATTGGCTTCTATTGGAAAAATTGAATGTCCTTTACTCTCTTTTTCATCTTTTATATGCCAGATTGGTAATTAGGTGTTTTTATCAGTGTATCTAATTTAAGGTTTTGATTAAAACACAAAAATAAAATATATATGTAATTGCAAAAGGGGGTGCTGGCCCCATATGCAGATTTTTAAAGGAAATCTCTTAAATTTTGTTTGAAAACTTAAAAAAAAATTGCCTACACCAAGGATGTTAAAAATGAGAAGAGGATTTACAAGGAATATTTCTTTGGAAAGAGTAGTTAGTGTGCTGTGACTCTTATGCCCACCCCCAAGAGAGAATGGAGTAGAGAATTTAACTCTTATCTCAACCTAGTGAGAGGGCCCTCACCAGGTTGCTTCAAGGGGAGACAGGAGGAAGACATCTGCCTCTAGCTGGAGAAGAGTAGAGGTTGGCGGGGGGGGGGGAGCTGGTGATCTTGGGGCAGAAGGAAGTCAATTCTTGTGGCATTCAGTGTGTTGGAGGAAGAAATAGGGGTTTTCTTTGAACCACATGCAGGCCATATGGGCATGGGAGATAGTATGAGTGGTGTCTTAGATGCTCTCAGATAGTTCTGACTGGAAGGATTAAATTTCTCAAAAAGTGGTTGAAATCAAATCCCTGGGTTCTAGGGGCTACCACATCAAGGTAACTAGAGGTTAGGAGGCCATAAGGAACTGGATTCTCTAAAGAAGCCACAGAAGTGCTTTGTGACATTCACTTCAGAAGCAGTGATGTTCAAATAAGAAAAGTCTTGATTTCCTCATCTGACCTCAAAACCCTCCTGGCAACTGTGGAGGAATCTGACACAGTTGACTTTCAGGTTAAGGAGATAAATTGGCAAGAACAGAGGAGATGCCAACTGCACTCCCTCCCTGAAGACAGCCAGTCCCAGTGCAACATAGTCCAGCTGGAGGATGAAGGGGAAATATTACCTTTGAAAAGAGTTGGGGGATTTCATTATTAAATGGGATCAGGCATCCTACATATTAAATGAGACATGGGAGTTTCTGTCACTTCTGTGAGATCAGAAAAGTCACGAAACCAGTTGCCTCACAGGATGTCCTGTGAATTCTCTTTGATTGAATGTTTTTAGCACGCATATCTGAGTACGCATCACTCTCCTCTCCTTCCGAACAATACTATATGAATACTAATAATTTCTAATAAATTCTTTTAACTTTGGTGTGTAAAGTTTTAGCATGATCCTATAGTCCATCTTTATAGCTTCTGAGTTTCCCCTTAAGACCACTTAATCCTCACCAATGTTGTGGTAATATTTTAGGTTTTCTTCTAATGCTTTTATATTTTAGTTTCTAATCTTTAGATTGTTGACTCTCTGGAAATTTTTTCCACATATAATATGTAGCAGAAAGTTTAATGATACATATTTTTTCTTTTAAGTGGATTGCCAGTGGACTCCATCCCATTTATTTCAGAATTTATTATTTACCCAAAGATGTGTACTGCTGCCTTTATCATATATTTCAGTGTATGATTGGTCTGTTTCTAGATTATTTATTCTCTCCTATTGCTACTTTGATACCATACTATTTTTACATGGCACTAAGATTTTTCCCATGCTCTTTTGGGAAACCTGGCAGATTCCTTCTAGCACATGAACTTTTAAATAATAAAATTTTAAATAAATTTTTAGATCTCATTGGGATTCTGACTGAAGATTTTATTAGACTTATGTATTAACGTTAGATATGTTTTTATTTAGGGGACCAGGCCATCTTTCCTTTAGGTCTTGTTTTATGTACTTCATAGATTTCTTTTTCATGGCTGCCTCACTTTTGTCATTGTTGTTTAATTCATTCCCAGATTCCAGCTATTGTTGCTCTTGCTAGAAGATTTTTCATATACAGTGATTTTGTAACACAGACTCTAGGAAGCCATCTTCAGAATGCCTTTAGGGATATGTAGGTCCAAATGTGCTTGAGGCACAGGCGAGAACAGGTGTAAGCCTCTTTTGAGAAATGTGACAAGTGCTGCACCATTATGAGTCTGCAGGACAATCTGTCTCATTTGTTCCTTCCATAAAGATTTACTGAGTGCTTATTATTAAGTGCGGGCGCTGGTCTAGGATACTGTAGTAGACAAAACAGATGACAACAATTATAACAAATCCCTTGGCTTTATTTAGATTATATTTTAGTAAAAGAGATAGATAACAGTCAAATAAATTTTACCTATGTGCTACAGGGCTAACAGCTAAGGAGAAAACTAAAGCAGGAAAGGGAGTGTGTAAAGGGAGTGGGATGGACTGAAGTTTCAGAAAAACTTTTCTAAGGAGAAGAGCATTAAAAGAAGAGGCAAGGCAGGTCATGGATGGAAAGTCGGGTCACGTAGTGAGTCATAGGTCCTAGGAACAATGTTCGCCTTTATTCCAAGTGAGATGAGAAGTCACAGGAGAGTTTTTAGCAGAGTAATGAAATGATAGGACTTAATTTAACTGTACTGTTTTGGCACTGGGTTGAGAATAGACAGAAGAGTGATAGCTCTGACACAGGAAAGACATGGCAATGAGGGTAGCAGGAACTGCTTTGAAGGTGGAACAGGAAACTTTTGCTGACTCAATGAGCATGAGGTACGAAAGAAAACTTAGGAGTCAGAAATGACAGCATTGCTTTTGGTTTGAACATGTGAGAAGATAGAGTTGCTGTTGAGTTGGATGGGGAACACAGTGAAAGTAGATTTTGGCAGGGACAGGGGTCAGTTTTGGACATGCTATTTAAGAGATAGCTACTAGAAGTCAAGTAGATACTGAGTTATTGGTTGTTGAGTATGGATGTTAGGGACCAGGAAAGGTGGTGTACATGTGGGAGCCATTGGAATATAGATGGTATTCAAAGCCATGGAGTTGGAGATCAGCCTACCAAGCGAGTACAGATAGAATAGAGAAGAGACTCGGGGACTGAGACTTGGAGTACTTGAACATTTAGGAGTCAGGAGGAAGAGAGTAATAGAGCAAAAAGACTGAGAAGAAAACACCAGAAAGGGAAAAGAAAAACCAGCCAAATGTTTGTGCTAGGTGAGGCAATTCAGCAAAGCGGAGAGATTGACTATGGAAAATGCTGTTGAAAAGTCAGCTAGGATAAGAAATGAGAATTGACCATTATCTTTGGCAATGTGGAATTTATTGATGACTTTGATAAGAGCAGTTTTGGTGAAATGGTGTAGGAATAAGAGAGACACTGGACACTACCTGGAAGAGGAAGAGGGTAAATGGGGTTGGTTTGAGTTAGGAGAAGTTACACTAGGTTTGTATGTTTAGGAGAATGAACCATGAAGAGGGAAAGAGAGAGAAAAAACAAACAAACAAACAAAAAAACCCCACAAACTGATGTCCTAGGAAACCGAGAAAGAGAATAGGTGGAGTGATGTCTTTAAGTGAGAAGGAATTGCATTTAATTTACAAGTAAAACCTTGGCCTTGGCAAGGAGCAAGAATGTTAAGTAGAGAATATGGACACCTTTGCAGGCAGTGGGTAGATGTGGCAGTAGAAACCCGTGGAATTTTTCTTCTGATTTCTTTATTTTTTCATTGAAAAAAAAAACCTGGGCAGGGGGAGCACCTGGGTGGTTCAGTTGGTTAAACTTCTGCTTTTGGCTCAGGTCATGATCCCGGGGTCCTGGGATTGAGTCCCACATCTGGTTCCCTGCTCAGCAAGAGGCTGCCTCTCCCCCCGCCCCCCGCTTGTGGTCTCTTGCTCGCTCGCTCGCTCTCAAGTTAATAAATAAAACCTTAAAAAAAGAAAGAGAAACTATGGCCGTTATCTGAAAATAAATACGGAGAAAGTATGTTGGAAGTTTGGAGACAGGAAAATGAATGAGTCACAGGAGTAACAGTGTTCAGCCCCAAGCTCTGGTTGGTATATAAAACATCTCTGATTGCCCAACCCCCAATACATTCCTCTTTTTCTCCTTTGTTACAGTTCTCCAGTTTTTCGCTGGACATATTATCTTAGGGGACACTGTGGCCTTCTTTGTAGCTAGGTATGGCTTTATCTAAACTTAGCTAATGAGACTGGATTGAAATGCTGCTTGTAATTTCTGGGAAATTCTCTGAGGAAGGAGGGGCTGCACTTCCTTCTCTCCTGCTGTGTTCTGTTGCTTGGGTTGCGGAAGTGATGCCTGCTAGTTGAGTAGCCTAACTGGACCATGAGCTGATAGGCCCAGGTTTCTTAGCGGTCAGAGCCCAAGGCAAACTTGGGTGCTAATTTATTATTTGGGGCACAACAGTAAAAGAGAAAGTGAGGCTAGGAAGGAACTAAAGCAAATGCAAAGTAGCAGGTTTCTGAATCAACCACATCTTCACACGAAAATACAGCTGATTCCATAATCATGGGAGCATCCGTGAGAGATAGGGTGGGAATGATGACTGCCAGCTTCTTGCTATCTGCTGTCCCTTATTGGTCAAATTTCTCACTTTGGGATGCCTACTCTTCTCCGCGGCTGGGTTGTCTTGTGTGGTCGTCCACGTGGGTGCTGGGGAAGCCAGAGTCTAAGTGTTTCAGGTCAAGACAAATGTGGGTAATGGAGCTGCAGGGGTATAGACAGTCACTGGAGGCTGACAGTCCGTGGTGGGAGAAGATAAGTAGATCAGTAATGGTGACTAGGGCTCTGCTGTCGTGAGGATTTTGTGACTTGTTCCTGGCACTCTCTGGCCAATAACCAGGGCACAGAGCTCTGGGGTCTTATCCTCATTTTGCTGTTATCAGCCTGGGAGATCTTGGGGAAGTAACTTGAGTTTCCATTTCTTCATCTGTTTCAAGAAAACATTTTGGGGGTAAATGCAAATAATTTGAAATAATGTTTAATGTCATTCTTATTACTTGTGGTTCAAGAAGTTCAAGCACCTTCTAAATTTAATTCTTCTGGGTTATAGATTTATCTTACAGTATATTATTAATACAGACTTTGGAAAATAGCCATAAGGTAGATATGATGCTAGATTCTAGATTCTAAATGTGGAACGTTCTTACTGCAACAGCAGTCTGATGATAATCAGATGATGCAAGTTCATAAAACAAAATGCTGTTATACTATTACAGAGGCCACAGTATCCTGTTGATTAAATCAGCTTCAACTCTGTCATCAAATGGGGAAAGGGCTTTTAAAATATTCCGTTTTATAATTAGAAAAGTCCTCATTTCCATCCTTTTTACTTTCTAATCTATTCTGAAGACTATAAATACATAGCTAAACTGTCTGGTTCTAAAATGGTTGAAGGTAGAAAGGAGAAGGAGGCAGTCCCACTTCTCTATAAAAAATGGCATGTGCTAAATGAGTGGTAGAGAATGACGGATGGCTGAGTCACATAGGGCTGGGCTGAGGAGAAAGGGGACTAGAGTAGAATGGACCCGTGAAGAAAGGACACTTGTCAGATAAGGCAGCAGGTTGATAATGGTATGAGAGAACTATTTCAATCATTTCAGTAAAGGGAAGGAGAAATCCATGAATCTGGCTTGTGTGGTTTGGGCACCAAAGATTGATAACCCTATCCCTATCAATGTTGGTGTTGGTTCCCTTGGGGGAGATATTTTAGCTCTGGGTGAAGTACTATTGTTGACCTATAGCTTGTAATATTCAAAATTGAAAGAACGCTGACCAATAAAAACAGAAAGGCTAACCAAGGTATATGTAGGCTGGCATATAAGGAGTTTTTATTTATCCTTGTTAGTGGAATATAATTATGATATTTGGCTGAAAATGACAAGAAAGCCAAAATAAGAGTGGCTTAAGCAGAGAAGTTTATTTTACTCCCACATTAAAGTCCAGAGGTTTAGGACTGATCTAGATATTATGGTCCATGATATTAGGGAGCTGGGCTCCCTCCATCTTGCTGTTTTGACTTATGTAGCTAAAGACTGCATGGTCCAACATGACCGCTCTGACTCTATCCATAAAGATTATTCCAGACAACGGGAAAGAGAGGAGAAAAGGGATAGGCCAGCTCCATATCCTTAAAAGACATTTCCAAGAAAATATGCACAATATGTGTGTATACATTTTTCAGACTCAGTCATCTGGGTGCACCTGGTTGAATGGTCATCCAGAAAGTAATATTTTTATTTGATGTTGCCATGTGCCCAGCTAGAATTTGGAACTCCTATTAAGAAATAAAGGAGCACAGACCTTGGGAAACAACTTGCAGCCTCTGTCACAATCATCTGAGCCACTAGAATCTGGTTTTCTAAGTCCTTTGATCATTTTAAACAGTATATTTGCATTATAATTTTTTCTCTGCCTCATTTGTTTAATTGAAGTGTAGTTGACATACAATCATATATTATTTTCAGATGAACAACATAGTGATTTAACAATTATATACATCATGAAATGCTTACCATAGTAAGTATAGTTACCCTCTGTCACCATACAGAGCTATTATAATATTGACTGTTTCCTATGCTGTGCTTTTCATCTCTGTGATTTATGTATTTTATTACTGGAATTTTGTACCTCCTGGTCTCCTTCACTTACTTGTCTTATCTCCTCATCCTTCCCCTCTCACACAACCAGTTCTCTGTACTTATGAGTCTGTTTTCGTTATGTTTTTCAGATTTCACAAATAACTGAAATCATATGGTATTTGTCTCTTTCTGTCTGACTTATTTCATTTCACATATACTCTTTAGGTCCATGTCGTTGTGGATAGCAAGATTTCATTCTTTTTTTATGTCTGAGTAATATTCCATTGTTATATACCACATCTTTATCCATCATCCATCATCCATCAATCAGTGGTCACATGGGCTGCTTCCATATTTTGGCTACTGTAAATAATGCTGCAGTAAACATAGGGCTGCATATATCTTGTCAAAGTAGTGTTTTCATTTTCTTTGGGTGAATACCCAGTAGCGGAATTACTGGATCATATGGAGTTCTATTTTTAATTTGTTGATGAGCCTCCATAATATTTTCCACTGTGGTTGCACCAATTTACATTCTGTGTCGCAATTTTTAAAATTTAGACGCATGTTAGAATTTATTTATTTTATTCCCTTAACGTACTTTATTTGAGCAGTGCAGATTTAGGATTACAATTTCATATAGATTCTTTATATTCAGTTTCTTCTGGAAATCTAAGTCGTGGAATTCTCTCTCAGCAGTAGTCTCTCACTGTGATGATACCCAAGTTATGTTTTCCGATGAACATATGAAATGAAATTCAGTTATCACAGTGCCAGGATTTTTGAAATTACTGTCTTCTATTTTTTTTAGCATTTGTTTGTCAGTGTAGGAGAGAAAGTAAGTAGGACATATTCTCTACCTCAAGAATTCCATTGAGTTCAACAGGTACAGGATGCCCACAGTGTGTGCGGCACCCTTTTAGCCCCTGTGTTCAGGCATGACTAAGACAAGATCCCTGTCTTTGGGGAGATCTCTAATGATGAGGGAGGCAGCAGCAAGCAAATCCATAGAATTCCATGTGGGAATCTTGGGTGCAGAGGGATATGTACAGGGAGTCAAGAATAGAATGTAGGAAACTGTTAAACAGATAGGTACAATCTATTCAAAACTTGAATAAGGTTATATGCCAAATGAGGGAGTATCCAATATTTTAAAAACATGAGCTTTCTCATGTTTCTGTCTATCTCTAGGAGAGGTAGAGTTAGTTTTACTTCTTCCTCAGCTAGTACTATGATTTAGAAGCATAGCCATCTTTATCCTTGCCAGTCCTTTATCTTCACTTGCACTGGTACCAGTGCCTCATGTGTTTTTAGAACCCCCTCCCCACCCCTGCTACAAACACACCTTCAGAACACGGGGAGGGAGTGAGATTGATTTTTCTCTTGTGCCAGTTCTGGGTTGGGTATGTGACTCAGACTCTGATCAGTGGGACTGGTATGGGGATGGCATCTCACCTAAGCAAAGCCAAAGAGACTTGAAGGAACCTTCATTCAGGGATGTACCGGGGAGGTAATTTTCTGCTAAACTAAGAAGCTCAGGGTAGGTAAGTCTGAATTTGCTGAGTGGTCACCTTTTGAAGAAAATCTGCCTAACAGAGAGGAAATGAACCAGGACAACGGTCAGGGGAGGAGAGCCAGAGACTGGGTCTGGAGGCATGAGTGAATCCCTGGACGAATTTGGCCATAATCCAACGCCAATTTTAGCCTTGTATTTTCACTTCCATTTGAGAGAAAACTTTTTTAGGACACTTAAACCAGCGTAAATTGGGTTTCTGCGATGCATACAAAGGAGTTCTGACAAATAAATAGAGGTGATAAGAATATAGTGAGTGAAATGACTAGCACCTGGTGTAGTGTTTAAGAATCCATACCTCTTCCTACTTCGATTTTTTATGAAAGCATCCTAAGCAGTGTTCCTTATAATTAAGTCTTTCTAAAAGCTAATGATTCTACAAAAAAAAAAGCATATTGAAGATTGCTAATTATATCAGTCTCTTGGGGCTATGTTTTGTTAAAATCTCTGAGAAATCTTAGAGGAAACTGGCAAGTGTTTAAAACTAGTGTCCCTAATTTTATTTGTCCATAGACCCCTCTTTTCCTCATAAACTTCTATTTTGAGAAATATAGTTGTAAAAATTCTGCTGCACAGTTTCACCTGGAGGAAGATTCTTGGTCACAGGTCAGAGATAATATTTAGACAATATTTAAGCATTTTGTGGCTTCGGAGTTTGATTTCTAGATTGCTAAAAACACAAAAGAAATCTCTCATAATCACCTAGACAACCTTTCTTCATAAAGCCTAAGCTTTGTTAATCTATTTTGCTGAACTTTGGGAATGAATGTCATAGCTGTTCAGATTTGTGACATATTAAAGATGACTATTATTCTGGATAATGAACATGGTGCTACATAAAGTGAGCTGGAAAGGTGAAGTTCACCACAAAATTGTCTGAAAGATTCCAGTCAGACTTTGGCTTCACTGTGACACCAGAGTACTGAGCCACATTTTGAAAAATAGCATAATTTCTTTTACTATCATTGGAAAAATTCCTGTATTTTAAAACAATTTAATTATATTTTCAGTTTACTTCACAATAAGCCAGATACAAAGCAGGCAGAAAGTAACTTTGGAATTAGAGTATTCATTCTCATTTATATTCTTTTTCAATTATTTCCTACATACAAATAGTGCTGAAAAAAGAGGGAAAAAACCTAATAAATGTAATCAACTATAACAGGAACTGTGCCACATTAATTCTTTGATTTGATAGTGAAGTATATAAAAAGATTTCAAATATGGCACAGGTAGGAGATTTGCAAGAAAAGTGATTTAAAAGACTGTAAGCAATATAGTATCACATTATAGTTGAATCATGAACAAACTCTTACTCAGACTCCTGTATATTAAATGATCAATTTTAAAATTACTCAGGAATCTGTAAGAGTTCTGTTACCAGTTTTAAGAGTCTGAGTGTGGTAGGCATTTGTCATTATATGATATGCTAAATAGCTTATGTATTATTTTTTCGTGTCTAGAATACAATCACTGCAAAACTTGGACATTTATTTGTTCACTGCTGTGTCTCAATTACCTAGAACCGTGCCTGATTCATCGTAAGTGTTAAGAAATACTTCATGCTCAAGTGACTGAATGAACAGAGGGTATTATATAAATCCCTGTTCAATATTGCTTGTCCTCACAATTTCTAGAATCATCTGGCACAAATGTCGCCTTGTGCTTAAATCAGATTATGCGGGCAGAATAATGTCAGAAGCCCATGGAGAGCTCCCCCTGGAATAGCTTCTTCAGCAATGCCTAAAATTAAACCATTAATGGATGTCTTCTTCTTTTCTTCCTTCTCCTCCTTTTTTTTTTTTAACTAAATACTTTTCTTTTAATAGTAAGGTGAGGTATTGTAAAATTCAGACGCCTTCGGGAAGAGTAACACACTCTACACCCAACATCTTACTGAAATCACTAGGCATCATTCCTGCTGTTACCCTCTTGATCCAAGCCCCAGGTGTCTCTCCCCTGAATTACTAGCATTCTAACTGGGCCATCTGCTTCCACCATTATCCCTGTTAAGTCTCTTCTTAGCACAAACCAGAATAATCCTTTTAAAATTACAACAGATTATGGATCTCCTATGCTCCAAACCTCCAACGTCTCCTCATTTCTACTTTTATTTTTTTTAAAGATTTTATTTATTCGTTTGACACAGAGAGAGAGATTACAAGTAGGCAGAGAGGAAGGCAGAGAGAGAGGAGGAAGCAGGCTCCCTGCCAAGCAGAGAGCCCCATGTGGGCCTCAATCCCAGGACCCTGGGATCATGACCTGAGCCGAAGGCAGAGGCTTTAACCCACTGAGCCACCCAGGCGCCCTCCTCATTTCTACTTTTAAAGACCTGAGTCTGTGCCATGGCCTGCACCAGCCTGTGTGACCTACGACTGTACCTCCTCCATTTCCTCTCCACACTCTCCTCTGACTTCATCTCCTACCCTTCCTCCTGCTCCCCTCGGCCTCCTCACTGTACTTCAGACACACCTTAGGGTGCCAGCATCTTCTGTTCCCTACCTGCTCTTCATCCACGTAGCCTCATGGCTAAATCCTTGCCTCTCTGAAGATTTTACTTACGTGTTGCTTTCTCACTGAGACCAACCCACGCTACCCATTAAAACTGTTACCTCCATTCATTGCTTTTCTGAAAGCCCTTTTTCTCCGCTCTCCTTCTTAAATCTTTTCCATAGAACTTAACAACCTCAGGGGCACCTGGGTGGCTCAGTCTGTGAAGCGGCTGCCTTCGGCTCATGTCATGACCCCAGGATCCTGGGATCGAGCCGCACATCGGGCTCCCTGCTCAGCGGGGCATTTGCTTTAATGTATCTGTCTCCGCCTACCAGGATGGGGATTCTGTGAGGGCAGAGATCTTCATTAATTGGGGTATAGGTATAACCCAAGCTCCTAGAATAGCACCTGGCACTTAGTAGATACTCAAATGATATTTTTAGGACAAGTGGATATGTAAGATTTCATTTGTGAAGGGCAGAAAAATATTAGCAACGTACAGACCCTTGGAAACCTGGAAAAAATAGGGACTCATAGAGGGTGAAGGGTTGTTACTGTACCTGGCCTATCAATGGAGTCTCGGGCCAGTCTGGCTAGAAACTTATTTGGATCCCAGGCTTGTAACGTGATTATCTGATCATTTACTAACTTTATTTTACCAACTCCCCCATTATCTGGAACGAAAATGGACTAACGAGCCATAGTTTCATGCAAGCTGCCATACAAAGGCATGTTTAGGATCCAGTCAGTGTTAATAGGCTTGTTCCCTAATGGGAACTCTTTTAATTCCACTGTTTTGGAAACATTCAAATGTCTTTCAGCTACTACTGTGTGCTGATAACCTTTTCCTCAAAGAATACCCCTAAGACAACTGTGGAGAGATTTTTGGAAGCTTTGCTGTATCAGCACAGTACTATTGACTGCTGACAAGCCTGACAATAATTTGGGTCATGGACAGGCCTGCACCAGAGATCTAGAGAGAAATGCCAAACCTTAATTGATATAACCAAGCCCCGTATTCTTACAGAAAACTCTACAGTAGGCAGTATTTTGCCTAGGATTGTACTGATTAAGAGATAAGAAGAAAACTAAATGGAAAAGCTTGTATTTTCTGGAAGAGCTCTTGGGAACGGCTGGTATGGATTTCTCTAAAAGACCCTTCTAAAACTATGAGAGGAATTTGTCCTGCAAATTATTAAAGGAGTTCCACTGGTAAAGAAACGAGTAGCAGTGGTTACTTGTGGGAATAGGCAGTTTTGGAGGAGAGAGACTTTGCATTTTATGCATACTTATACTGTTTGAATTTTTGTGGGGCAATTGGATTACTTAAAAAAAAGTTGTCAACATATTTTATGGTGAATTGAATAGCTGATATGTTCATCTTGAATCCCATGGAAAAAAATTAACAACTTCCATTACACACACACAAAATCCAAAAAATCCAACCACATGAAACCAAAAGCTTTTGTATTATGCGGTCTTATGTCCTGGATTCTAAGGAAAGGGTCTGATAGTTCCCATATTAGTATATAGAAACAGTTCTCATCTGGAAAATGGGCTTTATCCTAAAAAGTATTGACTCTTGAGTTGTTTAGAACATGAGATGCATTTTTTTCCTCTTTAAAATTAACAGGTAATCCAATTCCATTACAATTCTATATGTAACTTAACAAACCTAGTCACATATCTATAAAGAAAAGTGCTGATAAATCTGAAGTTCTAAGTATCAACCGTGTTTCAGTGATAGGGAAGAATTGTGGAGTTCCATTAGGGGAAGCTGGGATTCTGCCTGCTTCCCTTCATTCCTATAAGCAGGGTGGTGGGATCCTTTCTTCTCTGGGCCTCACTGCTAGAGGTGGGAAGGCTTCCAGAAGTTCAGTCTTTCCTGAGATGTTTTCTGGACCAGAGCAAAGAGCTCTGGAGTGAGCAGAGGATTTCAGGTGGTATGAGAATGTCAGACAGAACTCAGTCCTGGGAATTTGAGAGGGATGGGGCCTGAGGGACCCAGCATGGTGCAGCGGCTGGGTGGAATTTACCTTTCTTGAGCCTTCATTTCCTGTTTTCACCAGTGTTCACCTTGTGTTTGGCTGGGCAGAGAAGGAGAAACAGCAGTCCTAAGAGCAGGACATATTTCTTTTGCTCTTTCCTTCCTCCTCTTGCTAAGATGAAGAAACCAATACCAGGATATCAGGAACACAGTGGGGTAAGAGCAGGGATCATGTGTGAGGAAATAGCTGAACAGGTTTTCGTCTCCCTTTTCTCATTTACTTCTGCCAGTTGCAGTTGCCAGCTCAAAATCTGTATTCGGTATACTTAAGGGAGTCTGAGGAAAATCAAAGACTCCTCATGTTATGTGTCTTCAGGTGTGAGTAGCTTTGTCAGAGGCCTGAGACATGAACCAAGCAGTTCTCTTAGAAATTCTATTTTTAATGAAACAAGATGGGATGGGGAAGGAGACAAACCATAAGAGACTTCTAATCTCATAAAACAAACTGAGGGTTACTGGGGGGTGGGAGGGTAGGGATAGGGTGGATGGGTTATGGACATTGGGGAGGGTTTGTGCTTTGGTGAATGCTGTGAAAGATGTAAGCCTGATGATTCACAGACCTGTACCCCTTGGGCAAATAATAAAAAAAAAAAAAAGAAAAAAAAAAAAAAAAAATTCTATTTTACATGCAAATAGAATCCTACCAGTACAAAAACAAATAATTGTAAGTTGAGATAATATAACTTTTCATAGATTTTTTATAAGCAGAAAATATCATGAAAAAAATAAATCGTTCAAGAAATTGTAAATGCGAATAAATAAATGAGCCTGGGAAAAAGGACTTTGGCAAATGTTCCAACAGGCTTTTATCCTTAGAATAAGGCAATAGGCATGGAGAAACTGATGGAAGTCCGTTACCTGAAGGGTATAAAATTAAAATTGAGGATGATCAAGATGAGATAATGTTTTTTTCCTGTTTCATGTTCTTTGAATTTCAGTGGAGACAGATTCCTTATGAGTTGGGTAGTTTTGAAACAAATTTTCCTTTTTATTATGGATATTGTTACTTTTAAATTATTGAGATTATCAAATGCTATTTTAATATTTTATAATGTATTTCTTACATGGTTAATGACTTAAGTCACTTTTAAAAGCCAGCATTAAAAATTAGAAGAGCAATTTTAATTTTTAGATTACCTCTGCCATTAACAATTACAGATTAAGATTGACATACACTAGAATAATAGGAAGCAGTAATATTAGAAAACTAAAGGAAACGGAACAATGAGTTTATGTAACTTGCATGTGAATGTAACTTATATTTAAAAGATTTTATTTATTTATTTGACAGAGAGAGAGAGAGTACAAGTAGGCAGAGAGGCAGACAGAGAGAGAGGAGGAAGCAGGCTCCCTGCTGAGCAGAGAGCCCGATGTGGGCCTCGATCCCAGGACCCTGAGATCATGACCTGAGCCGAAGGCAGCGGCTTTAACCCACTGAGCCACCCAGGCGCCCATTCCCTCGTATCTTAAATAACTAGAAAACTAGACAAAATATATGAAACAT